>SNQJ01S0028012.1:56874-80864 GCA_010110895.2 Picea sitchensis | reverse complement strand
GTATGAACAGATTGAAGCCCTAGAGAGAAGGATGAAGGTGCAGAGTGTGCACATCCAACAGGTGAGTTTGGAAGCAGATGAAGAAGAAGGCATGGGAGATCACAGTGATCTGCCCATTTGCAAAAACAATTTGCAGCTAGGGAGAATGCATAAACGGGGCCAACAAATTTAGCAGCTAGATGAGGTGATAGAAGACATCAGAAGGCTGATGGTAGAGTCAGAAGAGACTTCCAGCAAGGAGATGCTGGGCAGAAAGGCAGCAGCAACAGCAGGATGGTTTGGGATCCAGGAGGATTTCCACAACTGACATGGGAATCTCATGAGCAGGAGCTCATGATTTTTTGTAGCTGAGGAGTATGATGCAGGAGCATGTCTCCACGTCAGCCAGCCATCCAGCTAGCCACGTCAATGCATGCATTCAAGGATGAAGAGAGGCACAACCTTCATCTTAAATTTTGAAATTTGAATGTAAAATTAAATGTCTAGGCTGTTGAGCCATAGAGTTGTGCCTTTGGGCAGGCATAGAGTAGATCAGCCTTAAATGTTTGTAAGGCTGAGATCTAGATCCAATTTGTGGACTAGACAACCATTCAATGCCATTGAATAGGGTAGGTAGATTGGAGGGAAGAGCTCTAAGAGCCCCCTCAGGTAAAAAGATCTCAAGAAGATCTCATTTTGTAAGAGTGATAATAGAATGGGAGAGAATCTGCAAGTAGGGAGTAGAAGAGAGGAGCTGAGACCTTGTTATAGGCCGTGCTCAAGAATACTTTTGTAAATAGGCATTTTCCATTTTAATACAAACAGAAGCAGTTTTTCCTGCACGTATTTCTGTGTTATGTGGATGCCTTGGCATGTTCTATTTTATGCTTTGAATTCATGTTGTAGATGTATGCTAGGCATTTGTAGGTGGTTTTGATTTTGGGCTTGAGGTTCTTTGTGGTTTCATGCCAGGAGGGCATGACAGAGTACTACGGTCTCTGAATACCAGTGCACTGAAGCACTTCTGAACTCTGCAGATTCAGACAAAGACGTGCCAGGTGGGCACAGGAACTGGAATCATCAACTCAAAGGAAGACCTCAAGGTTGTTGAATACCTTGGAGGCAAGGCTGTATATGGAAACACAGTTGGAGATAGAATCTCTGAGGATTCTGAGAGTTATACCAAGTGGGCGTTGAGCATATGCATAGGGATGCATTTAGAAGAACTCTGTTGTGAGTTCAAGGAGAACCAAAATCACTGAGGATTCTAAGAGCTCTACCAAGTGGGCATTGAGCAGGTGCATAGGTGCACAAAAGAGTACAGAAATGTTGGATATTCTGTGAGAAGATACTCTGCCAAGAGGGCATTGAGACAGTGTGCAGATTGGTACAGAGAAGATGAGAACTCTGTCGAGTTCTGGAATTTGAAGGAAGAGTCCATTTAGGGATATTCACAGGGTTGTTGAACACCCTGCAGACTCAGCAATAGGTTGCTTGAGTGAAGGATAGCCAGGAGGGCATCCAATATTCTCCATCTGAGGGAGAAAGGAACAAAAGGACCGAATTTCTAAGAGGTCTGGGTGAGAGTAAAAATCAGGAAGGATAGCACTTTCATGTGCAAGACTCTGCAGAGGCACAGAAGTCATAGAATCCTTCAAGGATTCGAAAGGACTAGAGCTCATGAGGAATAGTGTCGTGGAGAATGTAGGCGAGGCTTAAAGTTGAAGAGCTCACAGAAACGGAGCAAAGGTCGAGGCCTTTGAGAAACTCTAAATTCTTCCAAGTCCCGGAAGAAAGCGCAAAAGATTAGGAGGGAGCACAATTGTCGTTGGATGAGCCGATAGATCCTGGACCGTTGAAGTTTCTATGTCCAGGGAGCAGTAGAAGGAGCACACAGAAGAGGAGATCGTGAGTCCTTGGATCTCTCTCAGATGCCCGTCAGCCATCAAATCTTGAGCGAATCACTCGTCAGTCGTCGGATTTGATAGGAGCTGTGCGAGGTTTAAACTCCATGAACAGAAGGGTGAAATTCCCGAAATAGGTGTCGGGATATCGGGATTTCAGCCATCGGGATATCGGAAATCTCGAAGGCAAGAGATCGCGAATCTTCATGCTAAAAATCCTGGAATTGATCTGAGCCGTCCATCTATTGAGACGCGTGGTGGAAATCCGAGAATTCGAAAAAAAATCCCAATAGGAGAGTCCATCGGTAATTCGGGATTCGGCATTTCGCAAATCCTGAAGACAGGAAGCACACACATTTTGGAACCACGAAGTTCGAAACCCCGATAAGGTGGAAATATCCATCGGGTCACTTCATAAAGGAAATCCCGATTTTGATCTGGACCGTCCATCTATTGAGACACATGGCGGAAATCTAAGGGCTCGGGAAAAGTCCCGAAAAGGAGGAGTCCATCGAAATTTTAGAATTCGGCATTTTGGGAGTTCTGAGGACGAGAAGTCGGAGCATTTCGGCATTGAAAACCCCAAAATTGCGAAGCGACAAGAACCGTCCATCATAGGAGGACGCGTGGCAACAATCGAGGTTTTCGAGAAAAACCCCGACAAGGTGGAAGGTTCCGTTGCGGGGCTAGCTGATGTCACGTCGGAGAATCAGGGGTCCCATGGACAAGAGGTCCATGCATTTCGGCATTTTGAAAGCCCGAAACCCCAAAAAGAGATAAGGCTACGGTCTTATGAGGACTGGTCACATGGACTAGGGCATAGCTAGTAGGGGCTAAGGTGAGAAAGGCCATTTCGGGAAATCGGCAAATTGGAGATCGGGAAATCAAGAGGAGAGAGAACTCTTGACATCAGGGATCATGAAATCCCGAAACCCAAATTTAAGTCGGGGAAGTTCACGGTCATGTGGAGAAGACTGTGCGGGTGAGTAGAAGGACCTGTGGATAGGATTTTCACAGCGATTCCAGTGGGGATCGAAAGATTCGCTTCGACTCATGAATTTTTGACAGAACAATCCTTTTGATCGGGAGGTCGGGCGCAGAGACCCTGCGGGGTATACGGCTGCTTCATATTTCGATTATAATGTGTTTTTGAAGTTGTTGGTTTAGCTTAAGTCTACATAACAGTGAGGTTGTGGCACATGGCTTGATGTAAGGGTTTATGGTATTTGGTTTATGGATAGAGTGATGAATGTTTATGGTTATATTGGTGTATGTCTTTGATATATGGTTGAGGTACATGTTGGGTACATGGTTGAGACAAGTAGTTGATGAGTTAACACATACATGAGGTGTATAGTTGATTATGTTGGTACATCTTGATGAGTCATAGTTGATGTTCAGTTGATGCATGGTTGATGCATGGTACATGTTGGTTTAGGGTATTGGTACAAGTTGTTTGGTGCAAGTTGATTGGTACAGGTTGTTACAGGTTATTGGTACATGTTGACAATGATAGGTTGATAGTGGTAGTGGTTGATTTAATGACATTGACATGTTGTCTACATTTGGCATTTATATTTTAGGACGGTTGGACAGGGTAAGGACAAGTGGTTGTATCCACCTTCTGGTTGTATCTAGAGAACATAGGGCGTTGTAGCCTCCTTCTGGTTGTAGCCAGAGAATTGGGCAGTTGGAGCTTCCCTCAGGTAGTAGCCTAAAAAACTAGGGGGTTGGAGCCTCCTTCCAGGTGCAGCTGGAAAAAAAAGGAATTTGGTGCTTCCAATGAATGTAATTCTTCAAGACATATAAGAAAAATCATTCCATGGTTTTCTCCCGCTTTGGGTTTCCACGTAAAAACACTGGTGTACTATGTATGTGTGTGATTTCTCATTTGTTCATTGTTTATTTACTCTGTGACTATTGGATGATAATGCTACATTGATATAACACTTGCATTTTTGGTGAAAAAGGATTAAATTGCTCTATTACTTATTCACCCACCCTCTCAGTAATCCAACAAAACTAGCTCCAACTCCTTCCCTTCTAGTAGCTCCATCAAAACTTATATTCCACATTTCATCCTCTGCATTTTTTTGTTGATCTGTAATTTCCTTTGTTCGATGCTCAATTTTTTCTTTGATAGCCATGATAGTTGTTGGCTCCTGCTCTTCAAAACTTAAGTTATTATAGAAAATAGAGGAACCAAATTCAGTATCAACAGAGTAAATAGGATGATTATTTGGTTGAGTTTATCTACTCACCATGTACTTGAGCAACACTTCTCTGTATAACCTCCTTTCTTGGCCAAAAATAGGGATAGTAACATATGACATGTCCATTTTCAAATTCCATTCAACTTTGTAGCCCAATATCTAGATAACAACATGCTGAATTGCAGAGGGATGTCGAAAACCACCACATCCATGATCATACTTTTTGATGGGATTTGAGACAATGATACGATCAGATCTTTTATTAAACCTAAGCATTGTACCTTCCTTGAGTCAAAAAATAAAAGATCCTTATAAGGTATTGTAATGTCTAGTCCCAACTCATCCATGACCACCTTGGGCATCATATTATGTGATGCTCATGAATCTAACATGGCATTATGTAAGGTCATGTCATGAATTTTAAGGATAACATAGAAAGGATGAACATCATCAACATCGCCACACTCTTCCACACAGGGGCCAAACAAGATAGAAGGGTTATCATCTTGTATGTTCAAGGTGTCAAGGGATTCTTCCATTTTTAGCATTTTAATGATCTGATTTCCATATTCTCCATTCTTTATCAGCTCATTAAACAGAGCATAAATTTTTATTTTAGCCATTTCACTTTCAAAATTAAAAGGAGACAAAGTTTTTTCTACCTCTTTGATGACCGTTTCCTTTCTTGCCTCAGGTATTTTCTTTGGGGGTTCTTCTTTTGAGTCTACTTTCTCCATTACATCATTTACTGAATTATTTTTCTTCAGTTGGCTTGAAGATGGTGTATTTATATGAAGTTTTGTTGTAGGATTCACCTTTGGAAGATTTGCATGCACCTTTTTACTTCTGAGGTTATACTGCTTCTGAAGCTACATAATAACATTGTGGTATCCTTTCCAAAACTCTTTTGTTTCCAATGACAACATATCATCATTTTCCTACATAAACTTATCATTTGCATCCATAAATTGATCATGTTCTTCTTTGACTAAGAACGCATTTGTTTCTATATCGTCACAACTATGCATATGGTCGTTGATTATTTGGTAGAAATATTTGTTTTCATAGTTGTTTTGGAAATGAAGTTTTATTTGTTGATCACCTTGATCCCTCTGGTCTCTTTTCTTGATCTGTAGAACTGGGGCTCTTCTAAAATTTTGATTTATGGGATGAAAATCAATTTGATCCCTAGTGGCAGGCTTATTTTCTATGGACATCCTTTCCATGAGTCTTTCCATAGTCATCATCATCAAATCAAATTTCTCGTCTGATGATTAAGATGTAGAGGGTTGTGCTTGCCCTTGGATATTCTTCAAACTTATGTCAATATTATGTTTGATATTCCCTGATGCCATCAAATTTACCTCTACTTCAATTGCATCGCTCATCATATCATCTAATGTATTGGATCTTCTTTCTCTTAACAACAAGGCAAAGTCACTGTCAAAAGAATCATCATATCGAAGTTGGGCAGCTCTGGGAGGAGGTTTGACTTTTGTGGGAATTGAATTATAAACTTTCATAAATCTGGTTGAGAACTCTTGTATTGTTTCATTTGGTGGTCTTTTTATATTATTGTATTGAGTTAGTAATTGAAGAGGATTCTTTTTATCACCCCACCTGGCAAGAAAAAGTGTTTTAAAAGATGAAAAATTAGGGATACTCGCTGTTGTAAGAGATTTGAACCATTTTTTGACCTCACTTGAGAGAATTTGTGAAAACAATCTCATTTTTGCATCCTCATAATCTACCTCTTCTAGGTCGACAAAGTCATTAAACCAATATAAGTGTTTTTGAGCTGAATCATTCCCTTCAACATCATAAAATTTAATTCTCTGATTATAATTCAGAGGTAAATCATGTAATTGGGCACGCAAGGCGAGAGGAGTGAATCTGGCAGTCATGACTCTAGGAGAAGTTTGAATTGGATGAATAGTATGAGTGGAAATTACAACAACTTGAGGGGGGTTGGTTGGTATCAAAGATTGGAAATTTTTGTCATTGAAGATTATTTCATTCAAATAAGATTCTGATCTAGATTTGAATAAGGTTTGTTCAAATAATAAATCAAATTCAAGGTCGTCAATTCTTTTTACCTGGTATTTAGGTAAATATAGGTTCTTGTCCAGGTAATATACTGAGTCTGTTATCTTTCCCTTTCTTTTGTGTAAAATTTATTCAAGATTAGACACAGATGTTGCAGGCTCTAGATCAGGGTTCTCTCTAGTGTAAACTTTCTTAGGAGCCAAGATTTATGATTTGTACTACTTTACACTACTGATCTTATTCAATGAAGTCGTCAGGGTAAAATGTGTTTCAGGCAATATAGGTATCTAACTCACTGTTACCCTCAGGAATCAAATCTACAACTTTAGTCATTTTTTCCCTAGGAAAGTTTTCAATTCCATCCTTGACAACGATGCCAAAATGTTATCACTTGGTAAATTGTTGGGCTGAAGAAAATGATCTACCAAGGTAACCTACAAACCGACTTTAAGACTGGAAACTAGCCTTCCCAATCTAGAGAGGGCTCTCTTTGAGACCTAGTCTTTGATAGATAATAACTTTGGACTGACGGCTAGATTTAGATGCTTGAAAAAGTTTTTTATAGTTTCATTGGAAAGGATGTATTTTTTGGGATATGGAATCAACCTCCTAAAAATAGAGAAATCAATGACTGGTCGAAGAAATAAGTGTGCATATTTAGTCAATCTATCCACTACCACGTAGATACAGTCCCTTCCATCCACTTTTGGAAATCCCTTGATGAAGTCCATGAAAATTCCATCCCACTTCTTCTCTGGGATCGGTAATGGATGAAGTAGTCCTAGAGTATGTGTGAACTCTAACTTTTTCTACTGGTAATACCTACACTACCTCATATGATGAAGTACATCCCCTTTGAGACCCTTCCATGATAACCTCTCCCTCACCTACTTGTAGGTCTTCATATACCCCTACTGCCCTGCCAATGGTGTGTCATGTACTTCCCTCAAAATCTTATCCCTGATTGTGGAATCAAGAATAAGATATATCTTTTCTTTGTAGTATATGATTTCATCCACTATGTTGTACCTATATTCCTGAATAATTCCCTCCATTAT
Organism: Picea sitchensis; assembly: GCA_010110895.2. Taxonomy (NCBI): domain Eukaryota; kingdom Viridiplantae; phylum Streptophyta; class Pinopsida; order Pinales; family Pinaceae; genus Picea; species Picea sitchensis. Next base: position 73,664 of record SNQJ01S0028012.1, on the reverse strand, counting down.
CTCATAAGCGAAGGTGTTCTTGGAATATTCCACTAAGAGAATGGACTTCTAGTCTACTGAGATCTTTGTCATGGAGAAGGTTCCATGCCTTTTGGATAAGGAATAAACAACTATGTTATACTTCCCCTTTACATACTCGATGTTAAAATCATGTTCTGCACATTACTCACCCATTTCTATTGCCTTTCATTCAAGTCTCGCTACTCCAAGAAATATCTCAAGTTGGTGGCCTGTCCTAACCATAAAGCATCCTCCTACCAAGTATTTTTTGATTTTGTCCAATGCATGCATGATGTCCAAAATATCCTTATCATAGATCAGATAGATCTTCTTATGCCCCCTTATATTTCTACTCTCAAAACTTATCGGGTGTCAGTTCTGCATCAATATTGCTACTATCCCTTCACTGGATGCATCACACTCCAGGAAAAAACTATGCATGAAACCTGGAAGGAGGGATACTGGGAAAGTTCTCATCACCCTCTTCATTATATTGAATTCTACCTGTGCATCCTTTGACCATCAGAATTCCCCTTTCTTGGTGAGTTCTATCAATGGCGCAACCAATTTCAAAAATCCTTTCACAAAGTGCCTATAATAGTTGCATATCCTGAAGAATCCTCACAGATATGTGAGTTTCCTAGTGGTGGGATAGTCAAAGATCATATGGATATTTTATTTATGCAACTTTACTACCTCAATACCAATCACATGCCCTAGATAGAGGATCTCTATCAACCCAAACTCACACTTTGCTTCCTTGGAAAAATGTACTGCTCCTCCATTATGGTGAGAATCGCATCCACATGTTTGAGATATTCCTCCCATGTCCATCTCTGATACTACTGTAATATCCCTAATAGAATGGGATGGGGTATTATGTCCTTCTCTACAATAAGTGTTCTTGATGCTCTAATCTGGGTGACAAAATTTCACAAACAATTTGCATGTATTCTAGTAATAGACATTTTTCTAAACATATTTCATGTAATACAAATACATTAGAATTAGAATGGACAATATGTGGTATTTTATTATGAATGAATATCTTAATACAATGATCCAATGGATGGTATAGAAGTTGCAATACATTAATGGAAAAAACACAATACAAGCCAAAAAAAATGGAATCATGCCATGACATCCTCAACATATGAGATCAAATTCTCTAAGTGCCACAACCTCTCCAAGCAAATCACTACAACTAAAAATTGAAAAACAAACTGAATATGAAGATCCAATGAATATCTTAGATGGATCCTCCTCCTTGTCTATCTAGGGTGGATATTGCACCACGAAAATAAGACCGACAATGGAATGGTTTTTGTAAACCCTAACAAAACAATGGCTCCAAGAGCACCATGCAAGAGATCAATCAAATCATAATTAAAAAGTGAGGCTCTACCCCTCCTTTTATCTATTTTCATGCCTTCTAGAACTTTCCCCATTTTGACCAAATCAAATGTAACTTCTAGAACTTCACCTTTTTGACTAAATTGAATATAACCCTTCTTTTCCCTCCAATTTTCACTTTAATATTAAACGTCACTTTAATAATGGTTATGTATCTTATTCATCTAAAGTTCCTTTACTTCCCTAATGTCACATTAAAAACATAACATATCCTAAGTAAGTGACATAAAATGTCCCCCCCTTTTTACTCCTTTTTCTCTATTGACAAGCCATGAGAATCCCTTCTACAAAAAAATAGGGAAACCCAAAAATGGGGACATGACAAGAATACAAGAGCACTCAATCTGCTAGAAGTGATATGTCAAACATGGACACATGAGCTCTGTGCATGGTGTTGAGATGGGCGCGAACTGAAGTAAATCGATGAGAACAAGTATGAATTGATGGTTGGGGGTGTAGTTGTAACTACAACCTCAATCCCCAGTTGCATCAAACTACAACTGGAAAGCAATATATCTGCTAGAGGTTGTTGAGGTGACGACGTGAGGTTGTGTGCAAACAATAAAATATTCCAGATAGGAGTGTGGATTGTAGAGATTGTGGCCGCCAAAATACAAATAGGGGATTAGAGGAACATAAATTTTAACGACTAAAGGGAATATTCATGGAATTTTCTACCACTAATCATATAGGGAGATATGCTAGATGTAGAGGGGCAGGCTAAGGAACAACCATCCTAGCCAATGAAATATCCATAAGAATTTGTGAAGGCTAGGCCAGCATAGATAGTTAGAAAGACAATCACCAGAGCAGGGTCGATTGCTAGCTAACTCAATAGGAACATAGGGATGGACCAACAATGAATCTAGGTAGCTCTTATGAAACGAGAAGAGGTCTCGACTACCCTGATAAATAGGGAATATTTAAAAGCATCCCTAGGAAGAAGTAAGAACTAGTTGGGAATCACCCAGAAAGGGCTTAGGTATCCCAGAGAATCCCCAGACAATTGAAAAAGGTTACGAGAAGCTCCAAGTAGTGAGAAGTAGATTTAGGTAGTGGGTAGTGGGTTCTGGGAAGGGATTTGAGCAACCACTGGAAGCATTCTAAGAAGGATTGAAACGGGATGGAAATGATATATTTCATGTCAGAGGGATGAACCATTCGGGCGGATTGGAGAGCAACCATGGTAGTGGAAATGATATCGAATACATAGCCACCTCCATGTGGTGGAAGTACCTTCCTTTAGTAAAGTCATTTTTAATGTATTTAGCATAGGACAGGTACTTCCACATAGGCTCGGTGTCTAGCATGTGGAAATCATCCGTGTAACCTCTCAGAACCTTATGAGTTCACTTTATGTGTTAATTGTTAAAGATAATGATAGTTTAGATTAATGTAATATTAATAAGTTAAATGCCTAAGTTCTTGGCATTAATAACTTATTTGATGGTTAATTAAGTCCTAATCATTAGATCTAAAGTGAACATGAGATCAGATCTCAATTGCTGATCACTTTAGAATATCTAGGGTTTTGGATTTAGGGTTAACTTAATGTAATGAAAGGAATCTTAGGTGAGAGGATGGGACACACATATAGAGAGTGAGGAGCTCTCATTGAGTGGGTGAAGATAAATTCATGCAAGTGTGACTGGGCAGGGCTAAGAAAAGCTGAAAAGGGGAAGCAAGAGAGATAACATCTAGGTGGGCTAGGTTAGTGTTGCATTGTATTCCTATGATGGGCCAGTATCCAATGATGGGATCCCATAGTTGTTTATCCAAATATCATGTGGAATGTGTTATGGTTCCATTTTTTATGCTTCCACTTATTTGTTTTGTTAATAACCTAGTTGTGCATTTGATAAATAAAGTGATCTTTTTAGTTAAGTGTCGGGTGTTGGGTTCATGAGAAATTAACACATGTCCCCTAGAAATTGGAATCACATTTCATTATTAAAATTAAGAAATAAAGTTCACATATACATCGCTTTTTCATGGCTGCACATTATATCTACATTAAACATTAATGAAAATCGGGATTATCATGGGGATGTTACAAACCCTACTTCTATACACAAACTTAATTTTTGAACTTTCTTTAATTTAGTCCATTAATTCCTCTAACACCATTGATTAATAGTATGCCCTACATATGAGCACAATTATGAAGTCCTAATAACATATATATAATGGATAAATATATACAATTATACCACACACAAAAAATCATTATAAACACATAAAAGAACATTTATCGTTTATTGAAAATCATCAACTAGTTGCAAAAATTAGACATTCCTCCCAGCCATAGAATTTTCTATTCATTCACTCTCAACAATAATCCACCCATGATCTAGGGATATGAATCCACCAGGGAAAAGGATATCTATGACAAACAAAGGTCCAAGAGCACATAAATTTAGGAAGTTCCATTGAAACCAACTCTAGCAGTAGTTCCACCTCACAGCCTCTCATTCCCAATAGCATGTCCCATCACAGGAAGTGTACCCCTTCACTACTCCACAATCCTTCAGCTTGCCCCTTAACTTCTAGGGCTTCAACACCAAGCTGACCAAGAAGTCTCAAATATTTGTGGAACTTGTAACATAAGGATTCTCATATAGAGTTATGAAACCCATTAGGCCAACACATAGGGAAACCTATCCCAATAATTCTCTCACCTAGGGAGAATGCTTCACAATCCTGAAAACCTGCTTCTTCAATCCATACCACCAAAAATTTATAGGGTTAAAATTCTACCAACTTACAATGGCTCCTCCCCTCACACTCTCTATCAAAAGGTCCAAATTATGGAATGGAAGAATTAAATGAATGAAAAATACACTAAATTCCCAACATTATATATTCATGTGCTCTTTTTTACACTTGGCACTCAAGAAAATACATTTCTCTCCACTTGGTGATTCATTACTACACTTAGGAACTTAGGATAAAAATATATCATAAGACTTATGATTTTAGGAATATATTATTATATTCCCTTGGCTTAAGCCCCCCTGACATTGCCCCTTTCCTCAATCCCTTAGCTCTCTTTACCTCTTGTGGATTCCTGTCGCCCCATAATATTTCATATAACTTGGTTTACACCTTTGATGCATTTTATTAATGTATCTGAGTGTGACTACAATTTATAATTCTAGGCTCACCAACCTTATATCACAAAGGCACTCCAACCCAAAACATCCTCTCTCACTAGCCTATAAAAAGTATGTACATTTACAACATAGGGTTCAACCTAGGAGTATTACAATTGAGCTCCCATGGAATGATCAAGTTTTTGGTACGCTATTTGTAAGCATCGATTAAATTTTTAGTAGTTTGCAATACCATTACACTGTAAACAATATTGTTGTTGGAATACTTAGAGGGGGGTGAATCACTATGAACACTTTATACCACTTCTAAATTACACTCAGAAACACATGTGTCATGGTGTTGGAATAATTTTAGAGGGGGGTGTGGAATCACCATGAATACTTTATACCACTTTCTAATCCATGAACATATTCTTTCACTTTAGACAAATAAATTGTCTGGTATCTGTCATGAATGCAAGGTCTTATGAATTCATCTTAACTATATATATGGCTTATAAATCATGTAAAAGTATGCTTATCACATCAACACTGGGCATCATACCATAAGACACTAGTATTACATGGAACTCAAAATGGAGAAAACCATAGAATATTCTATGAGTGTATATCAAGAATTCATTCTATAGGAAGCACCAACTTCCAAATTCTGTGAAACTAGAAGGAGGATACAACCCCTATTTAGGGCCCTCCTGAATCAAGCAGTAGCTTCTCACATGTAAATACTCTAAATTTTGTCTAAACTAAAAGGGAGGCTAAATCCACATAGGTTCTCCAAATGCCTCCAATTGGAAGTTGGATAATACAATCTAGTTCTTGTGCTTCAAACCTAAAGAATATCCAACTCCCTCATTCTTTGGCACCAACAAGAAGGAGGATAAACTCCTTTCCTCTTCCTCTCCATCCAACCTTAGGCCAAATTCTAAATGTAGAAAATGTCTCACTAATACAATCACAGCAAAATAACATGTAGCTTTCATCATAATGCAACCTATCATTCCTAAACCTCCTGCCATTGAAACCTATCAAACCTATACCAAACTTCTTCAAATATTTCCTATAGATCCGACAGCCCCACAAATAAGCATATGTCTACATCTCTTTACTACAACTTGTGGATGTTTGCACCTTTCTCTGAATCATGCCTAATGCATAACTCTCCAATTTCTGTTGCATTCTGTATCACCACATCACTGCTACCTACTACATCAACCTATCCACCCATCATCATTCCATCCATGAAATTATTATATCCACTCTCATCCACATGAAACTCATGCTAATATTCTCAACAAGATATATCCTCAAAAAAAATCCTCAAAGCATGCAAGTAAATACATGCCTCTATATGTACCGATATCACCAATATACCATCACAAAATATGTGTATGTACTATACACAAATTCAAACTTGAAAATACCATGCATAAAAATGTACTACAATATGTACCTTCAACTATGTACATCAATCTAAGGCATCATCACAGCACCATACAATGTCACATGCACAATATCAACCATGTACATCAATACCAATAAACCAAGATATAAACCAAATGTATTCACTAAGGTAGACTCCCAACTAATGTGTGTAACGGCATCTAATGGGATGTAAATTTCAATTCATATACCAAATTCCTTAAACACATGCCTCAACCATGCTCCTCAATATCACCATGATGCAACCTCATAACACACATAACACCAAGCTTCCCTCAAGTATGAACCATAACAGCAATCCAAAGATACACCCTAGAGAATAAAATTGTTTCTAATCAATGCACAACATCATCACCAAGATGTACGATATCACATAATATCATCACCATGTACCATACCACTTTGTGCACTACCTTGATCCTGAGTTGACCTGCTTATACTTTAAACGAACCTCAGAATCCCTTCCACAGTCATCATCAAACTGGAAAACCACATCACTTTCCAACCTTTCACAAGCCTTTTACAGATATATTTCTTCTACAACTCCGTGAGACATCTGTATTTTACCAGCATAATGTATATGTACACCATTCCCACCTTCAACCTAATGTGTATACCTTCAAAACTAGGCTACTCTAAGCGCATAACTGTTACTCAAGCTTGTTGTAACTCAGAGACTTGCACCTTCGACCTTCCTTCACAACCTCAGAAAAATGCTATCACAAACTAGCCAAAATATCACAATACTAGACCATAAAATTCACAGGATGGATATTAAAAAGTAAGTGTATGAGTGCACATATGAGAGAATCCTTGAGGTTTTTATATAAATTTTCATAGTATCATATCTCCTTACTTTAGGGATTTATTGTTGCAACCAATTTACCCTTTGACTAAGACTTGTAACCAACTAGGGGCTTCTTGACCACTCTTCGAGGCTTCCAACTTTATAAGGTCATATCTCCCTAACTGTGAGGAACCATGTGGCATTACACATATCACCGAAAATGGCACGACGCATATTATAAATATATGATAGTCTTACCTAAAATTCCATTGTCCTTCATGTCCATATTCCATAATCAACTTTGGGTTCCATACCCACACCTTCAAGGCCACATGTAGACTACATCAAATGTACCCAAATAACTCATCATCAATCTCAATCATACAGATGTCAATCAGTGTTCCAACATATTTGGACATATACAAGGGTTGAGATCAATATCTAGGGGTTGATAGCAATCTCCAAGATCACTCTCCAAGGGTTGACATCAATGACAACCAACTGTCCAAACGAACTTTCCAACAATCTCCCCCTTTGGCATTGATGACAACACCAACATTGATGGAAACACTTAGACATGGAAAGACTCATGGTCATGCTTCCAATGTGATCATATCTCCGCATCCATGTTTCTATTTCTCCCCTTTTGACATCAATGGAAAAGGATATCTCTCCTTGGGGATGCTCCACCTATCTTCATGCCTCTATTATTTCTCTGAACACCTTTAACATATGTGATTTCCTTTACTGCAACCTACATGCATCCATTCCCTTTTGACCTGTAACCCACGGATACCTTAGAAACTAGGGTTACTCAAGCTTCATGCAACTTCGAGAACTTCACCTTCAACCTTCCTTCGCAGTCTCAGAAAAATGTCGTCACAAGCTAGCCAAAATATCACAATACTAGACCATAGCATTCACAAGATAGATATTCAAAAGTAAGTGTATGAGTGTGCATATGAGAGACTCCTTGAGGTGTTTATATACTTGTTCATAGTAACCTCTGTCCTTACTTTAGGGATTTCTTGTTGCAACCACTTTACCCTTTGACTAATAATTGTAACCAACTAGGAGCTTCTTGACCACTCTTCGGGGCTTCCAACTTTACAAGGTCGTATCTCCCTAACTATAAGAAACCACATGGTGTTCCATATATCATCGAAAACCTCACGATGAGTAATATCCATCTATTATAGTCTTACCTGCAATTTCACTATCCTTCATGTCCATATTCCTTAATCAACTTTGGGTCCCATAACAACACCTCTGGGGCTACATGTATACTACATCAAATGTACCCAACCAAATCATCACCATTCTTGATCATACACATGTCAATCATTTGTCCAACATCTATGGACCTCTCCAAGGGTTGACATCAATCTCCAAGATCACTCTCCAAGGGTTGACATCAATGAAAACCATCTATCCAAACCAATTGTCCAACAATTACTTTGCCATTTTTTCTCTATGTCAATAGATCATGGATGGAAGGTTTGATGCTTAAGGTCTCTACTCTAATTTCCAATTTATTTTTATTTAAATGTTGAGATTTATCTAATGGATATTGATGCCTCGTATTAATAGTAATATAGCAATAATGATAGTAGTAATATAAGAATAGTAATAATAATTATAAATAGATAAATATTTAAATAGTAAAAGAACATAAAATAAAGAAATATAAAGAAATAAGATAAGATAAGTAGTAGAAGTTAATATTCCTAATTTCCAAGGTTTTTAAAAGAAACACTAAGTTGTCCTAGTCTCACATTGGGTATGTGCTTGTGCAACTTGTATTTTACGGTCTCATATGACTCAAAATTTGCAGACGAGCATTATGAGTTCGATGTTTATAAAACATTAACCATGCAAGAGCATATTCATATTCTAATTCCTTTCCTACCACTAATATGAAAACATAGAAGAGAGGTGAAGAACAAGAGAATATGCATCCTACAGAGGTCCAGGGGATAAGTGTGAAATTACCCTTCCTCATGCGTCACTAGTTCTAATGCACTCCACTTAGGGTTTTCATATTTTCTTGTGTTGAATTAGGCCTGTACTAGGTCACATGTATTGCATTCAAAGTAGTCATGAGGATATCCTTGTAGCCTTCAGTAGCTCATCGAATTGCACCCTAACAACAGGTGTTCTGAGTATTGGAAATGATAGCTTAATATATTATAACTCCAAACCCTACTCCAATCTCCTTATAATTACCACTATTCAGATCCCAAAATATACCATCGCCTTGGGATGACTCTGCAATTTCTATTAAAGACTAGTAATGTGTGATCTTGCACTCTAAACAATACGATGAAATATCCTTGGGGATGTTGTTTTCCTTGTCACTGATAGTGTATATCGACGATGAAAATAAACTAAATGCACCCTAAAACAATATCCAAGATGCATAATCAACTTTCTTAACTAAATATATACACCAATACATCACTTTATTCCCATCCTAGTACATATCTTATTATACATATTAGAATACATACAAAGAATCTACCATAACTTTCAATAATGTTTACCTAACTCTTTAATAATATATATTAATATTTTACATTTATTTACAAGTATTCATTTAACTCACATGACATCAACTTTCTTAACTAAATATATACACCAATAAATCACTTTATTCCCATCCTAGTACATGTCTTATTATACAGGTTAGAATACATACAATGAAGAGACCATAACTTTCAATAATGTCGACCTAACTCTTTAATAATATATACTAATATTTTACATTTATTTACAAGTATTCATTTAACTGACATGGCAGATATCAATTTAACATTTACAGGTTATGACACAATATAAATTAACATTTACATAACAACAACGATGTCAGGAAAGTATTCATTTAAATCCTTGTAAATAAACAATTAATTATAAAGAGAATAAAGGTATATAAAATTTATTATAGATGAGAATGTGATATAAATATACATTAATATCTTGTAAGTAACATTTACCATATATAACCTTTCCATTTACTAAACACATGTGACAAGAGTAACGTGATCTACAATACACGTTCGAATTTCAATCCTTGTAATTTAACAAAGGAATATATATATATATATATATATATATATATATATATATATATATGCCATAATTTAGTGTTGGAGTGAATACACCACAATTACATTTATAACCATTATCTTGTTGTGAAATTTTTTTAAAGATATCAACTTAACAAATTGTAAACCTTAATAACTAGTTTAATAATTTAGATTATTTTCCACAACATCTACCACTAATCTAAATGAAATTTAATTTACAATTTAGCATTTTATTTGGTTAGAAAACAAGAGAAAAATTGCAACGAATGTAGTGTAATGTGTAAGCCATCAAAATAGTGACAGGGTTATATTTCAATTATTAGTCTACTCGATTGAGGACTCTATCATGTCAGTCAACGATATAAGTGTTGGAGTGAATACACCACAATTACATTTATAACCATTATCTTGTTGTGAAATTTTTCTAAAGATATCAACTTAACAAATTGTAAACCTTAATAACTAGTTTAATAATTTAGATTATTTTCCACAACATCTACCACTAATCTAAATGAAATTTAATTTACAATTTAGCATTTTATTTGGTTAGAAAACAAGAGAAAAATTGCAACGAATGTAGTGTAATGTGTAAGCCATCAAAATAGTGACAGGGTTATATTTCAATTATTAGTCCCTGCCTCCAGTGAGGGACTCTATCATGTGGTCAACGATATATTACATGGTACATTATGATTCATTAGTTGGTCCGTTTTGTAGCTAAAACCTCAAATTATGCATTCTTTCCAAATTTAGCATCAAATTCCATATTATTTTCGAAAAAAAAAATATTTTTGTATTTATAAGATTTCCCAATTATAATTTTTGATTGGTTCACAACAACTTAACGTGACTATATTTCCCTGGTGTATGGCATTTTATTTTCCTCAATTCTTATAACTAAGAAATGACTTTAAAATACCATTTTTTTAGGGGTTAATCTCTGTTGGGAATTGAAATCTTACCCGACAATGTTGCAATCAAAGTTGCTCTAATAGTGTTGCAGTCAAAGTGCATGACAGTCTAAAAACACTGCATTTGATGCCTCCTCTAGTGGAAACCTTCATGCATCTGACCATCTGCTCACCAATATCTTGCCACATCTTTCACATCAAGGGAAGTCCACTAGGAAATCGGCATGGAGCCACTGCTTCATGCTCCACCACCTACAAAACTTAATGAAAGATATAATATTAATGAAATATAAAAGATTACCTAAAGGGTGATATGCATAAGCAATAAACGATGTTGCTCCAGTAATCCTCACGGTATAATTAAGGCCATGGTGAAGCAGACTATTGTGCATGGGAATGCTTCTTTTATTGAATGCTTGGGACTACTTCTTTTACTAAATTAATCGCATTTGTCGTTAAATCCATTCTTGGGACTACTTATTTTACTGAATCAACCATATCCACTCCTGGTTCTTGAACTAAAATTGCACGGATGGATGAAATTGTATCTGTTGTTATACAGTTTCATTTGAACCTATTAAAGCAATATCTAAGCGAGCATTCAGGCTAGTTTGATTGCTAATTATATATTCCATTCTAATTGCAGACTGACTTGTTTCATACAAACATTATTGATCTCTCTAATTGTTCTCCCCAAGAGCTAGGAGGTTGTGACAGACCATCTGCAAGCATTAGAACAATAAACAAATTATATTGAAGGAGTTATTAGTTAGTTCCAACATGAGAATACAAATTAAGTATTTTCTTGTTACCTAGAATTCCATGGAATTGAATAATATTCCTCTCTTCCTCTTGTCTAAAGGAGCTATGCATCTCCATCTATTAAATAATTTTATCAAATTTCTTTCTTATGCTTCCATTGAAAGTGTTGCTTGCTATGTTTTTCCCAAAAATTTTACGCCGAAAGGCATACATCTATTGACAATGGGCAGATTTAATAGGGGTTTAGTGCTTAATAAGTTTTCTATGGAAAGGATTAAATATGGCTGGAATATTCTTAGTAGTCACACAAAATAAATGGCTATGATTTCAATCATTATCTTCCTAGCTATTACAAAGACATCAGTTTATGTGTTTACTTTTTTACATTTACCTAATCATATTTAAAAATTACTTTCATAACTAACTGATTGCCACGTAAGTGATTAACAAAAATTAAAATATTAACACCAGATAAATGAAGCCCAACCGTTTATTTATTAATCAATAATAAAATTTAATAAATTCTTTATCCACGGATACCTTTCGGCGTTCTCCAGCTGCTGTATTAGCATTTGTGCTAGTTAACCTTCAACAAAGATTGTCTAGTAAACAAGATTACAAAAATGATTTTTTTTTTTGGTAAACATGATTCCAATAAAGATTCTTCTAATAATTTTATCTTTATATAAGATTGTGTTATGAGGCGCCCTTACCACACCTTGTTTTTTCAAATACTATAAAAATTCTAGTCAATAAAACCCCTGAGAGTAGTGATGTTGTGACGTGTCGTTGACGGTCAGAGATGATATCCGTAGAAATGACTATCTGATGTGGTGGTCATCATAATTAGGGTAAAAAATCCATGAATTTGAAGCAATATTATATTTAACAGGATGAAGCAATTTCTGTAATCACAAAGCGGATGTGTGTTAATCGTTGAGCTTTCGGTGTTCAAACCCTAACCAATTCGATAGAAACTGGTCTTTTATCAAAATATGTCATCTTCATGTGTATAACAAAGCCTGAAAATGATCACATTATTCATCAAAATAACATAATACTATGCATAAATCAAACAATCACACTATGAAAAAAAGGGAGGGTAAGGCTACCTAAGACTCTAGGAGATACTCGTGGTGAAGAAGAAGTTTAGAATCCATTGCTCATTTCATCTTTTTGTTGTGAAATTATACAACTAAATTCAGAATGGAGGTATTTGATTGGTGTGGATACCATAGTTAGAAGGGTTGGTGAAGAAATCGTAGATTATATTGTACTGATTGACGTAGACAATGTTGGTTCCTAGGAGTTCCTTGTAAAGAACAAAGAGTTGTTCTTGAAGTTGTGTGTTGTATGATTTCACTGTGTCATTGTATGAAATAGAGCACCCATGATAATTGAAATCATTGGCTACGTGACTGAAGTAAGTGATCCAAAACATTCTGCATCATTGAGGCCCAACACTCTTCACACGAGAATCGTGCTCACCCCCTCATTATACGACTCCTAGTCATACATATACATGGAATATTCAAACGAAATTTAATCATCCATTCATTCATCATGAATCACCTTAATGATTCCATTCCAAAAAGGAATTAAGTGTTGATTGATGGTACCTAGACAACCCCTGCAATACAATTGGAAACCATGGGAAGAATGGTCTTCTTGGCCTGGACCCATGAGCCTTTCACCCAGTCATTTTGATAAGGATAATTCGAATGGAAACAAGTGTGACATCCATAGCAACCATCATGGAATCATTCATGCAACCTCCATGTGCCATCAAGAAGTCGTTTATGCATGGACATGTGGCACATGCATCATTCATCAGTTATTTACCTCCAAGAGAACTCGAAAAACTAATGAATTTGAAGATTGTTTTTAATTTAATTTAAAAATTACATTAATTTAATTTAAAAATTATATTATTTAATTTAAAAATTAATTAATTAAATTTAAAAATTATATATTCATCCAATTTTTCGGTACAAGTTTTTTTCAAATAATTTTATTTTAAACAACAATTATAAATTAAATACATTTGCAATTAAAAAAATCACTAAATAAATTATTTTTCTTCTCATCCTTACCATTTTAAAAATAAAATAAATACTTATATTATTCTTCTCATCCTTACCATTTTAAAAATAAAATAAATACTTATTTCGTTGGAAATTCCATTGTAACTACAGCATACACGTATTTCATTGGAAATTATATTGCCAAGTACCTACTATGAATTTCCACTGCCCATATTTGGAGTGTGATTTTCTTAGAGAGATTGACACTAGGGATGGATACATATGCTCTAGCAGAATGTGGTTTTATGTGGAAACTATGCTCTCCACTCCACATGCAATCATACCTTCTTTTGTTTCTATCCATTGATTATTTTCCTCGGTAATAACATCAAATGACTACAGAAATTTACCAAATTAATGCAATACCATCATTTACCCACTTTATGTCATGTAAATTGGGTACAAGATGCCATTATCCACGTGGATAAGGATATTAACCCAACATTCAAACTGCACATTGTCATCTTCCAATATGGACTTCTCAAGCACACAACGAGCTCCAGAAGATGGCACATAAAATGCCCAAACTTTCACATACAACTTCTCGCATGCAATGCCACCTGCTAATCAATCATTCCAACAACAAGTAATTTATAATTTAAAATATTATCAATTATGTTACCACTTACTATGATCTAATGATCACAAAACCATTAACCAAGCCAATTACAGATTCTCAATGAGAATGTTCAACATAAAATAAACTAAATTGTATCCCTGTACAAACCTAAAACACCTTCCAGGATTATAATGGAAACAAGGATCGAGACTTTCAAAACAAGGCTCGTAACAACCATTTCGTTACTACTCTGAGTCTCGACCCCCACTCCCTTTTATGTAATTGAATAAAAATGTATGTGGTACCAACTATATAAATATTTACAAAATAGAAAATGGGTATAGTATTAAGAGATGGGTGGAGCATATTGATTGACGAAAGTGGGATTATATGATTGGATAAAAGATTGGAGAATAGTTTCAATGTGCAAACCTCCATGCCAAATTAGGAGATGTCTAGTCTAACTAGCACCTAATTTTCTAGTCAATTTGAGAGAAATATATCTGGCCAGTGCTCAAATGAAGGTATTGGAAACATCGTCGGTGTATCATGTGTAGACATGTTGGGCGTCATTTAATCTGCGAGTCCATAGGGTGGCTTCAATTTCCATGCTTAAATATCAACTAAAATTCGAGGGTAAATATAACATTTTCTATTAATGAGAGGTTAAATTCACTATTTTAAATGAAATTCATGAATTGCATAATAAGGAAGGTTGCAGGAGTTTTTGAGGTTTTTAAGTTTTTTTTTTTAAATAAAATCTGCAATTTCAATAGATTTGATATTTATTTTTAGCACAAAATGAATCTTCACAATAAATATATATCCCAAAAAGGAAAATCTTTGATTGATTGTTATGATGTTTAGTGGTGCATGGCATACCAATGGACTTTATAAGGTAGTTGAATTTTTTTAAATTAAAGTTTAATATTTTAATAGATTCATGATGAATTTAAATAAATATTGGATTAATGATTTCTATTAAAAAAATTGGAAAACAAAAATAATTGACATTCTTCCCACTTCTCCCTAGAAGCATCGATTCTTGTTATGATGATTTTCCATTTGAACTAAGAATTGTTTTATGGGTCTTACATATTCGCTGCATTGGGAAAACCCTTTTGCACATTTTAGTCATTTCTTCACTTTTCTGCCACAATTATCACAAGTTTAACATTACTTCTCTTCGAGTGGATCACATTAATATGCCTTACACATATCACACATGACATGATTTATTTATAGGAAAATAAAACATATACTATCACTACAGTGGCAACGTGATCTACTATTGCATTTCCGATAGTTGACTTAGATAATGGGTTGTTTGGTATCTAGGAAGAGAATTTCAAATGAATTCTAGCGGAATGGATGATTGCATGAATATTCCGAGGAGGAAAGCTTCTTTACAAAACCTTTTTCAAAGACGCCTAAGGAAAATTCTATTGAATGCAAATGCGAGAGAAATAAATTGTGTTGTTGAATGCTAATGAAAAGTAAAAAAGGAAATCCTTTTCACTCATGAGGCATGGACTTGTTGCTTTGTATATATCTTCCTTGTTATATTTGCAATGAATTGAAATGTATTTAGATCTTTCCATTGAAGTTTTAGATATCTCACTACCAATTTTTCCAATGTAGGTAATGTGAGAAATTCTTTTCTATGTTATGTTTTTTCCTTTCACTACATTTCATGATCAAGGTGCCATGATAGTGCCAAAACATGAATACTATCTTTTGACAAAAACATTATTGAAAAAAAAGGCATATTGTACACAGAAATCCACCTCAATCATACATTCATTAAGCAACATAAAAAATATCCATGACTAACTATAAAATATGGTCAAAAGAAAATATTAAGTCATTTTATGACGGAAAAAATGTGCCAAATACGAGCCTTTAGAATGAACAATAATGAGACTCATCATTACCCCCAAGATGAAATTTTGCACACCCTTTGTGCAACCAAAATTTGTCTTTTTGTTCTTACTATTGTTGCTGTTGGCACTGTGTACCCTTTTTTTGCTTACTAAGATGTGTCGTTCAATATTTTCTTGTTGTTCATCACCATGTTGTTGCTCAATGGATTGTTGTTGCTCAACAAATTGTTTCTATTCACCACCATGTTGTTTCCTACTGAATTCCTATCTCATATCCCAGGCAACATATTTGGTGATGGCTTCTTGATCATGGTATCCCTTATCATTCACAATGTTGGCCCATTCTTCTTCTTCTTCTTCTTATGAACTAAGATTAACCATAGGTGCTATGGGGAGAAGAAGTAGAGGGCTCATCCTTATCCCAATCCATTTAGTCTTCATTTTCCTCAAAGTTTCCTTGTACCATGGTTTCCTTAGGAGGGAAAGTTGCAAGGTATTGGGAGAATGAGGTTCTTTGATCTATAAATCATGAGGAAAATAGTGCCACCTCCTGTGGCTGACCTTTGTTGCTTCCTCTCCCAATAACCTGAGCGTGTCATCAATATGGACTATTGATTCCCTTTGTGTTGGATCATGTTGTCATTGATGCCAATGGTTTGATTGATTGATGTCAAGTGATTGATTGATGTCAAAGGATTGATTGATTGATGATTGATGTAATATAATATGTATTTTCCTTGATGAGAATGCAT
>SNQJ01S0028012.1:42960-56824 GCA_010110895.2 Picea sitchensis | reverse complement strand
GAAATGTATTACGGCTATGGATGATGGTGAATATTGTATTCTGAGAGAGGAGATTGTGAGAGAAAGAAGAGGAAGTTACAATGGGTTTTGTTGTAGGTTGTATCCCTTCATTTGTTGGATAATAATAAAGGAAGGACCTGGCAAATTCTATGGTGGACGTAGCCCACACTGGGTGAACCACGTAAATCTGTGTCTCTCTTGTATTGTGTGTCTTTTGTGTTTTGTTTCTGCATTTGTTTTATTTTATTGCTTCGCGGTCCTGTTTTTCTAACACCACCCCTCCAGCTCGATGCTCCACCTTTTGGAGGTGTCCCCCCTCAGGTTTTTCGAAGTTAATTTCGATGGAGCCTCTAAGGGCAATCCCAAACTAGCATGCTTTGGAGCGGTAATAAGAGACAACACAAGGAAAATCAAGCACCTCAGAGCGGGATTTCTGGGGCACGATACGAACAACTCTGCCAAGCTTTAGGGCCTCATCAAAGGTCTCCAACTATCTCTAAACCTCAATTTCCAGCCCTTAATAATCAAATGAGATTATGACGTCATCATTTCACTAGTCACAAAAATTATCCAGGGATTAGATCCAGAAAAAATCACACCCAGCTGGCGCCTCACTACTTCCTCCCATTACTCTCATCCCCTCACACATTAAACGGGAGGCCAACTAACCAATGAAGGTCTCAATACTCAGGAATATCTCCTCATCATCAACACCCTAGACCATTAGGATTCACAACTTCTATAGTAGTGCCACAAACTAGCTCTACAGGACTGCCTCTCCCCGGATGGGGTGACACGTGGAGCACACGTGTCAACAGCTGGGGCGAATATGAGGGTAGTTAAATCCTCTCGCTGCCACCCTCTTCCCTTGTTCGGTCATGATGTTTAGTTTTCTTGTCTGCCAAGGTTTAGTGCATTGGGTCTTAATGGAGACTCAGGTTGGGCTCCTCGGCATGAGTACGAAACAACTAATGGCCATTACTCCTGCACTAATGGCTACCAGTGCCATCAACTTCTTCGTTCTATTGGCCTTCTCGTCCTGTGGAGGGTCCTATATTGGGCATTCGGTCGCAATTCATGGTCTTATTCTGCTTTCTTTTCTCCATGCCCTGACATTCATCCTTTGTCTCATGCTCACTCCATTGTTGATTCCATTCGCCCTGTGCTCTGCTTAGCCATGCCTTGTGAAAAAGGTAAGTCCCGATGAGGGCCATCCTATTATAGCCGGTTTGGAAGGAAAAAACATTTAGGATTAGCCTTTTTTTCTCTCATCCCAAGAGGCATCTCGGACCACTCACCCTCCTCTAATCAGAATTGGCATGAAGCGACTCAACCGGAGCCCCGTCCTTCAATCACAGAGGGTCTCCATGGAGGTTGTCTGGTGGAAGAGTAAATTCCACACAACTGGGAGGGAATTTTTCCATTCTTGCCGACAACCACCTTGGAACAACGACCAACCACTTGCACCACCACCCCTTTCCAAGAGCTAGCCAAGACAGGTTGCATTGTGGAAGAGGAAATCCCTCTTCAGGTGGAGCACTCGGGATAGAATTCTACTGCCACTATGGAAGAGGACTCTGCCACGGATTTCGCCACTGCTAAGGATTTTGCCGCTGCTAACATGGAAGAGGACCCTGGAACAAACTAGGATGATGAAGATGCTAAAAATAAGGCTCACCCGGCTCCCAACTTTTGCAGGCTTACAGAAGACCACCTGGTCTTGATCTTCGAGATGTGTGATCTTAGAAATGCGCAAGGATTTGGCAGAGCAACAACACAACCAACGCACCCTCAACAAGTGCTTGGACGTCTTGTAGGACTCCCTATCAAGCGAGCCTATGAAAATTCGATGCCCGACTTGCTGCTAACCTTTCGTCTTTCGACATTGCCAAGATGAACGCCTGGGTTCGCCTCATGTCTAGTGCTCTTATAGGTTTTTTCTTTGGTCTCAGTGTTAAGTTTTTTGCGCACCTCAGACTATGGTTCTAGATCAATAGTTGGTCGGGGCACTCAGTCCACCACATGTTTTGGTTTCGACACTTGTGGCAGAACAGATGACAAGTCCACATGTTTTTTATAGATGTCCTTTTTTTTAAGTTTTTGAACAATGGTGTCCACGCGTTTTTGTTTCCACTTTAGTAGTAGAACAAATGGTAATGGTTGGAGCGATTCTTAAGATATTAAAATAAAGTGTATGAGAGTTTATTAATTGAAATATTGACTACTGATTTTTTGTGGGACTTTCTCCAAAGTGACTCATATCATTTAAGTCTTGAGACTATTCCACATGGTTGTTGGATGTTGGCATATTAATTTTTTAATACTGTGTGGGGGTTTCTGCTCATTTGCTATGTTTCATTGAAAGAGGAATAACTGGGGCCGGATCCTCACACCAAATGAAAATTTGTGGGCATGGACATCAACAACCTCCAGTCAGTCCAGGCCAAGACTGTCGGCTATTGGACTGGGGATGACTTCCAGGAATTCAACCTCAAGAGCAAACAGAACATGCAGTCATGGATAGATTACGATCATTCTCAAACCTGCCTCAACGTTAGCGTCATGCCAGCCGGCTTGCAAAGACCACAGAGGCCCATGATATCTCTCAATATCGATCTACGCAACGTTCTGCAAGAGAAGATGTTTGTTGGCTTTTCAGTGGCTACGAGTCAGTATTTAGTCGAAGACCATTACGTTCTTGCGTGTAGATTCACCACCGAAGGAATGGCACCCCAACTCAACATATTGCGTCTACCATCGTTTGCTAACAAGTTTTCCAATCGTCCGAGCGTGGGGTTCATAGCCGGCATTACAGTGGCCTCTCTGGTTGTCTTCATGCTGGTGTTTGTGGCTGTGTTTTTCAAAAGTGCGAAATATAGAGAAAATATCGAAGAATGGGAGGAGGATTTATGGCCCCATATATTCACTTACAAGGAGCTCCACATTGCCACGAATGGATTTAGGGATGAAAACGTTTTGGGCCAGGGAGGTTTTGGCAAGGTTTATAGGGGCGTTCTCCCTGGCAGCGGCCAAGAAATCGCAGTGAAATGTATAACGAAGGATTTCACGGAGGGAATGAAGGGGTTCGTGGAAGAGATCTCGACCATGGGGCGCATGCAACACCAGAACCTGGTTCAGCTCTGGGGGTGGTGTAGGAGGCAGAAGCAAGTATTGATCGTTTACGACCACATGTCCAACGACAGCCTGGATAAACTCATATTTGGGAACCCGACGATAGTGCTGCCGTGGGCTATGCGATACGTGATCATGAAGGGCGTGGCGGAAGGGCTGATGTATCTACACGAGGGATGGGAAAAGGGGAAAAGAAGGTCATCGACAGAGACGTCAAATCGAGCAACGTGCTACTAGATTTCGAGCTCAACGGGCGGCTGGGACACTTCGGCCTCGCCCGACTTTATGACCACAGCAAGAATCCGAACACGACTCGCGTTGTGGGAACGCTGGGGTACATAGCACCAGAGCTCACATGGACGGGGAAGGCCACTCCCAGCTCGGACGTGTTCAGCTTTGGCGTTCTGCTCTTGGAAGTTGCGTGTGGGAGGAAATCCGTGGAGCTCAATTCCGAACGACTGTTTTTAGTAGAATGGGTGTGGGAGCTGTACGCCCATGGTGGGATGCTGGACGCGGCCGATCCGAAGCTGGGGAATGAGTAGGAGGCGGGCGAGATGGAGAAGGTGTTGAAACTGGGATTGTTGTGCTCGAGAGTCGAGCCGGAGAACAGGCCAGGGAAATGACAAGTGTGTCAAATACTGGAAGGTGAAGCGCCTGTCCCTGAAGCCATATCGATTCGTTTAGGGTGAATGTTATTGATCAGTGTAGTGTAGGCATTAATGGGTGTGCTGCTACCGCTGCCCCGGAGGACAAGCCTCTCCAGGAAATTCCGAGCAAAAGCCGATCAAAAGGATGACTAGATTCAACACCTTTAAGCTCTCCACGGGAATGCGTCCAAAGTTTGTCATTATTCCGTCCAAAGTTTTAGTTTAGCGTTTATCAAAGAAACGTGTTCAAAAGCTAAAGGTTGTGAGTTCTACTCATTCAAGATGATGTTATTGAAATAAAAGAGGTTTGGAATAAAATAAAATATATTGGGCTAAGCTTGAGTAAAAGCAATAAGTGTTTGTTTTATTTTAATTAAAATAAAAATTTTATATACAAAATCAAATTGTTATGTTATAATCGTTGAGTATTTTTACGTTTAAAGGCGTATATTTATTGGCAATGTGCAAATTTAATGATCTTTTAATTACATATTTACGCTGAAAGGCGTACACTTATTGACAATGGGCAGATTTAATAGGGGTTTAGTGCTTAATAAGTTTTTTATGGAAAGGATTAAATATGGCTGGAATATTCTTAGTAGTCACACAAAATAAATGGCTGTGATTTCAATCATTAACTTCCTAGCTATTATAAAGACATTCGTTTATGTGTTTACTTTTTTACATTTACCTAATTATATTTAAAAGTTACTTTGATAGCTAACTGATTGCCATGTAAGTGATTAACATAAATTAAAATATTAACACCAAATAAGTGAAGCTCAACCATTTATTTGTTAATCAATAATAAAATTTAATATATTCTTTTAAGGATTATTTTTATCTTATCAGCCTTTCGGCATTGATCATCGACACTAGCTATTATAAAGACATCCGTTTATGTGTTTACTTTTTTACATCTACCTAATTATATTTAAAAGTTACTTTGTTATCTAACTGATTGCCACGTAAGTGATTAACATAAATTAAAATATTAACACCAAACAAATGAAGCTCAACCGTTTATTTGTTAATCAATAATAAAATTTAATATATTCTTTTAAGGATTCTTTTCATCTTATCAGCCTTTCGGCGTTGATCAACCACAATTATGTGGTTGTGCTAGTCTAATCTTATGGTTAGCATTTGAAGATTATGGCATATTTTTAGTCGTCCTTCCAAATCAATGAATAAGATTTGATGTTGATAACATCCTTGCATTTTTAAATACATCAGTTAACATGTTTACTTTTTTACATTTACATAATCAAATTAAAAAATTACTCTCAAACCATCTGATTGCCATGTTTAAGTGATTAACAAATATTAATATATATACAAATCTTTATTAACACGTTTGGGTGATTAACAAGCACTACTTCATGCTTGATCGCATATTGGAGCATGCGTTCGCATAGCCAAAGTTTGAATTAAAAAAGACGATGCCACGTTTGGTTGGAGTATGAAGGGACTGAGATATGCTGAAGACAAGTATGGAGGTATCGGGATATGCTGAAGACAGGTAATGGATGGAGGTGAGGAATTTTATTTTGATTTGAAGTGTTTCAATTAAAGAAGGCAATGCCGCCATGTTTGGTCCGCTTATGGAAGGATCGAGAAATGTCAAAGATAGGTAATGGATGGATGTTGCTCAAGAAATCTAGAACCATTGAAAACACAAAGACGACTCAACATCACATGCATATGGGTTGGCAAGAACCCCAGCGGGTTTTGAAAATATGGGTTGGCAACAACCCCAGCAAGTTTAGGTGGGGTTGGTATTGTTTTTTTGGCAACCATCTTTTCATATTTTTCAGTTGTTTCATATTCTTTGTTTCATTTTACCAGTCGTAAGCCTTCGGCGTTCACCAGTAGTGACAACGATTTAGCATTCATTTTAACAATCAGTAAGCCTTTTAACGCTCACCAGCAGCAATTTAGCGACTGTGCTAGTTTAAAATCTTTTATAGTTTGTAGAAATAAACATATACTCATATGTAATTTTTTAATAATAATGTATAATTTTTTAATAATATATAATTGATTAAAATTAATTACATTTTATATTAAATATATATGTAAATTATTATATTTATAAATATATTTTAAATTAAATTAAATTTCTATTTATTTTATTTTATACATATTTAATATTATATATTCAACTTACATGATCATAGATATGGGTAAGTTTTATCAATATTTATTGGTGTTTATTTATTTATTTATAATGGAGTACTGAAACAAATTATAATTAGGATGCTGAGAAAAGATTTTATAAAACAAAAATTAAGATATATTTTATATGTTTTTATATATTAAATTGATATTTAAATCATTTATTTAAGGTGAATATTTTAAAATATTTGATTTATGATCAATTTAAAATTTAAAATGAAGAAAACAAAATTAATCTCAATTCATTAGTTGTGTGGGTAATAAGTTCAATTACATTAAAATCATTTTAATATTAATAATCATTTATAAATTTTAAAACAAATTATTAAATAAACTAATAATAATATTCATAATATCATAATGTGGAAAGTGCAAAACTTAATGAAAGTATAATCTCAAGCATACACAATATCATTATAATCTTACATATTACTAATTTTGGAAAATATCACTTGTAATAATAAATAATAGCTCCACAATATTTAAGCTTTGGGAATATTTTATTTTAATTTAAGTTCCACCCTAATACAAAATAAACATGCTAGGTGGGAATTTGAAATAATGAGATGATGAAATTTTATAATTTTTTTTTAGATTTCATTTTATGTTATGTTAGTTTGTTGAAATGTATATTATATTGGGTTTCAAGATATTATAATTTTGCATCTTATATAGTTAGCGCACAAAATGATTTTGGTAGTTAAGAATCTAATTGTTTATAATCACTTTTTAGACTCATTATAAATTTATATCATTGTTAGTAAAATTTGATAATAAACATATATTTCTATGGAGAATGAGAAGGGGCATTAAACATTATAATAAAAACACAACAAAAATATCATATTTTGATTTTCCCTCATTAAACAGCTCAATTAGGCACAACCTAACACCATTGTGAGCAACATGAATGCAACCCATCTACCTAGTTGAGATTCTTGAATGCACATTACAAAATAAAAATGAACCTTGTCTTTAAGTCATAAAGTTTCAATACTTAGATACTTTCATTTATATACATAACAATAACTTTTATTATAGTTTTGAATAAAATCCCTATAAATTAAAAAAAAATAACCTGAATATTTCTAAATTATTAAGATGGACACAATTATGTGTTTAATAATGGTATAGCTAACCAACTATATCTTAATTTATAAAATCTCTTTAAAAATATTAGGTCATTCATTATTAAATGACAAACCTCTATCTAAGGAGTTCCATTGGGCATGCAACGAAAAAATAAAATAAGTAAATAAAAACCCTTGTAATCCTTGACAAATTAATTAATGATTTTTTTTTTTTTAATTTTAAAATATTTTTAATATTTTCTAAATATTAAAATTTGAATTTGCTATTGGTCCAATTTGAAGGGGTCAAAAGCAAAAATAACACAGAAAAGGCACATAGAATGATTGTATTGCTCGATCAATGAAAATGGTTACATTGCCTCATTTTATAGAGCTTATCGAAGGATCACAAAGATCTAGAACATTCATGAATCAGATGGAATGTCAATGGTGATGGAGCTCTCTAGAAAACAGTTGAAGTGGTAGGTGGAGAAGAGTCTCGAACTCTATAGTGGTTGGTAGAAATTAATACTTCCAACACTCCCCCATAATTTCTACCACTAATTATATCAATATTTATAATGCCCAATGCTTCTCTCAAATACTCAAATTGGTCTTGTGCTAAAGCCTTTGTAAATATGTCTGCAAGTTACTCCTTTGATTTGCAATGTCTCCTCCTTAATGAATACATGTCTTGGCTAGGTCTTTATCTAAGTTATGTCATCATCTTTAGTTTCTATCTTCATATGGTTGGGCTTCCTTCAATGTGCTACTTTATTACACAACACGCGCTCACTTGAATTTCATCCTCAAACAATGTTTTTCTTCTTCTTTGTACCTGCATAACATTCATTAATGCTCGAACTTTGCATCTTCCTTTTGCACCTGCAAACAATTTATCATTGATGTCCATATAAAAAGAGATCCATCTACCGAGATACATGGGTACCATCCGTTGTACTCGCCAGTTCTCTAGGTATCATTTTCACGTACATGGTTCATCAATACATTAGACTCCTTTATTCATAACTTGGTCCCAACCAACTCACACTTGAGATTACTTAATCTCACAGTCCTCCACTTAATCGAAGATCTAACTTCTCCAATCACCATCAAACTTAGATACAAGTACACCTTATTATCACTGAAATTTCGTCTGCAAATGGCTACAAGAATCCAGCATTGTCAAATAGCTATGAGTCCACCCATGGACCAACATTACCAAAAAACATGGCCAAAAAGGTCAAAAAACTATGTAACCAATTGAAAAATCAAGATGCACGATGACTACACAGGGCGCTCATGCACATGCACCATCCAGAAACACCAGAAAAGCGCACGATGTGTGCCTGTGGATGCTAAAAGCCGCACACATGTGAGAAAAACGCATTTATGAGATTGGTCAACCTCCCACCCACTTCTGGTTCAGCTTCCAAGTCGATTTGACATCCAAATCTCGGCTGGATCCGACTGGGTGGCTGGTCAAAGACCTAAAAATGCCATAAATAGCCCATTTTCACACTCAAAGATGGTTACATAATGCCTCAAAGCTATGCTATAAAAGAAGGCCATGGGTGCACTACATTTTGAAGGAATTCATTTGTAAGGTTATGTTACTGCTATTCTCTTGGGGAATCCTCTTTTCCTATCAAGGGCATACTAGCACCATTCCATTTAAGCAATCCATCTCACCTCTTGAGTGGGTTAGCTTGGGATTCTTTCACCATTTTCTTTCAAGTTTCCAAGTTGTAAGAAGAGCTCAAGTTGGGGGTCTAAGAGCCCTCCCTTGGAGGAAGAAGGGACCCAAAGTTCCGTTTCTCTTTGGTGTTTTTCTTTTTCACTAATACAAAGCCTTGCCATTGGTGACATGAGTGTTGTTTGATTCTTGTTCTTATGTCCTTATGCAATAGTTTAGTTGTTCTTTCTTTTTTTAGTTTAATTCTTAGCTTAGTCTTTTATATTTCTTTCTCTAACTCTTTCCTTACTGTTGTCTTGCTTAGCTGACCCAACTAATCTTGTAAGCACTTTTGTTTTGCTCATTTAAGTGGCAAAAGAGGTGCAACAGATTGGTGTCTCCACTGGGGAAAGGTATCAATTTCCTACCCCATTTAGGTTATTTTAGCTCTTCTTTTTTTTTACTTAACTTGCAGGTACCATAATCGGCCCAAGCTGATATACAAGAAACCAAAATTCACGCTGAGTTGAGAGAATTCCATCTGGAATTTTCTTCACGGTCGTGTGTCAGCTATGCGTGGGTTTACTGGCCCACAGGCGTGCATCGTGTGCACGTGCTCCCAAATCACTATGATTCTCAGCGCCCTCTGCACCCAAAAGTCTTCTCTAGTTAATGCACATGCGCTCAGTGCGCCTCTGTCTACTCTGAGACTCGCACACTTGTGCAGAAAGACACACATTGTAAGCCTTTTTGTGACTTGTGGAAGGCCCATAGCCTCCTTAAAAATGATTTCATGCATGTTGTAATCTGCACCACACTTAGTTCCTTCTCCATATAAAGGGATTATTCAAAACACATAGACACTTAGGGGTTTTAAAATCATTATTTCCTCTTTTGCTTTCATTTTTCCACATGGATGGCTTGCTTTGACTAAAAATATAAGTTGTAATCATTTGAAATCACATATAAAACTTGCATTGGGACCAAAAATTGGATATCAATCATTGAGTATGCTCTTTTCTCGTGTTTCAAAGCAATCTTGAGAATCAAAAAGAGGTTGGAAGACAATTTCATCTCCCTTAAAAATTATTAAAACCTTTAGGAGAGGACAACAGTCCCCTCAAGACTCCTCTTAGTTTATTTTTCAAACACATCTCAAAGATTGTAATGGGCCCATACAAGCCCACATGCTACAAAGATTAGATAGTGTTGGAATTTCCTTTCTTAGATTAAATCACTAGGGAAGTTTAAAGGTTTTGTAACGGACCCACATATGCCCACATGATCACAATCTAGGATAGTTTCAAAGTTTTCTTAGATTAAATCACATCAGGGAGTTAAAGGAATAGTAAAGGACCCACATGTCCACATGCTAGCTTCCTAGGGACTTTTGAATTACGCAAGGTTGTACCAAAGACATTTAGTTAATTAGGTAATCAACACTTGTAAGGACCAAGCGAAGTCCACATGCAACAAGGTGACACCTAATTTATTAAAACATTGGCACACTTTCACTTGTTCACACACAAAAGTCACTTCTCACTCACATAGTCTTCATCTCGAAACATGGAGGTTGAAGTAAGTTTCCTCCAAAGGGATTCCGAAACACCCCACCCTTTTCTTGACGAAACTATCCACTCCCACTTAATTTCAATGAGGTTGGTTCACACCCCCAATCTATCAAACAACCACACCTAATTGTTTTCTAAAAACTCACTAAGTTTTCCTCCACAAGAGGTGCCAAAAGAAAATTTTTAGTCTAGGTAGGATTTCGGGGATAGGCATCCAAATAACTCCCTGTTATCTGGTTCTCACATTTTTCAAAACAATAGAGGTTGTCAAATAGGGAACTTTAAATCCTTCAAGTCAAGTGTTCCTAACACCATAAGGCAGGGAGATACCCGTGAAGGATTGAAGGCCGAGGTCTGATTGTTCTATGCGTCCCCCCTTGAGGCACCCACCTATTGGACGAGATCCAGCTCGTGATCCATTTCTTAGGCTGAAAATATAAATGTCGCACTTTGACCGAGGTACCTAGTGACCAAAATTTAGGACATCTTCCCAGGTGGAAATTGTGGGCTGCAATTGCACCTTGATTGGATTTTGTGTGGCTATTGAAAAATATCGCCAGCTCTTTCGGGATATGCACTCTCTACCCCTCATTATAACTGATTATTTCATCCTTCACTAGTTTCTCTTCCGGTGGCTTCAGACCCCACTGTTGAGTACTATTGGAAGGTCCAATGCTATTTGAGAGGAAGGATGTTATGTCTTTTAGGAAACGAGCATTTGTTTTCTTTGTTTCCCCACGCGGACAAAATCTACTTACCCACATATATGATTCTTTATCATAACAATTCATGTAAGATGCACTTCTGATTACATTTTGATTTAGATATATATTGTGTAAAGCTCAAAAAATTACAGCAAAGGCTCTTGTTTATTCATTACTCTCACCACTATTTGCACACATTCACTCAGCTAGTTGAGCATCATAGGAGACCCACGGAATCCGCATCGTTCCAGACGCTTGCTAAACCTTCCTCCTATATTAGGGGGAGTTCCTAGACTTGCCAATTCATCAGCACCACCGTCTCACACCCCTATGAGTGCCACTATTTTGGGATCCTCTTTGCTTGGTTCCACCTTACTTGGTTCCAATTCCCAAGGTCCACCATCCACTCACTCTCCTTTACACGGAAGCGGGGGGCCAACTTCCTCTCAAGGGGGAAGTACAAACCCACCTAGTCCCCCTCAAGGGTCAGGTTCACAAAACCCCCACACAATGGCTAGAACTAATCCTCCACCAGCACTCATGATGCCATATTTGGCCTCTCTCAACATACCGAATCTTAGAAAAATCACAAATGATCCTATATTGCATGACCCCACATGGCCTGCAATGCCTACCAAATTACCTTAAGACATCCCCAAGTTTGAAGGAAAGGCAGGAGATGACCCTGCCAACCATGTCATGACTTTCCACTTATGATGTTCTTCCAACAACATTATGGATGATTCCATCCGACTACGATTATTTCAATGCACACTCACTGGCCCATTAGCCAAATGGTATGTAGACGAAAAATCAGGGTCCCATGTGACTTTCGAGTCCTTGGCCAAAGCATTTTTGACCTTCTTCCAATTACCAATCCGCCATGACAATGGTCTTGAACTACTCTCCAATTTTAAACAAACCTCAGCCACACATATCGCTGATCACATTCACGAGTGGCGTCGACGACGTAGTTTGTGCAAAGCAGAAACCACCAAACAACAATGCCTTGATTGGTTTCTCAGATCACTTGTCTCTCTCCTCAGTAAAGATGTAGCTTCCACCTTCCCTCAATCAGAAGAAGAAGCTATCAGTAAGGCTCAACAATACGACCTCATTTATTCACAATCATGATACTTATACACAATACTTTCTAATCTCCCAAAACCCATGCCATTTGGCCAAGATAAACCTGGGATGTCCCACTCAGCAGATGGATTGATTGGTACGCACCAAAATCCACAACCCCCACAACTACCAATGTATGGTACACCACAATACCCGCTGGCATATGGAGGAACCCCTTATTACCCTCCACCCCCTTATCAGCAACCATACCCTACTACCCTGCCCCCACCCAGTAGTGGGCCACTGCCAACACCCACCATACACCCACCTATCCAAACAAGTTCAGATACCCCCACTACCTTAGCTTATACTCTAAGTACTATATAAAGTGTCACGCCTTCCTATGTACCTTACGAATCATTACCACAACATAATCCATACTTTCCATTTCCTGGTCCTCCCCGGCCCATGGATCCACCACTAGGACACCCTCACGCTGGGCTTAATTTTGTTCAACCCTCTCCCATTCAACAATATCAGAATTTCGAACAGCTGAATACAACAAATCCAACTCATCAGTCGAATAATGCCAAAAAGAAAGGAAGAAATAGAAACATAACAACCCAAGACAAGGCGGGAATCACCCCCAGTAGAACCAACCTGCTGGGGGCAACCAGACCTAAGGGAATCAAAATCCCTAGGGGGGAAACAACAACAAGCGTCAAGGGAAAAATAACAACAACATTTGCACCAACTTCCCCTATGCCCTTTGTGGTGAGTTTGGTCATTAAACTCATCATTGCCCCCAAATCGCTGATTTTAATCAGATGAAATACTCAGTGAATGGACTACATACTCCAACACCGCCTGCCTCTCAGCAGGACCCACAACAATACGTGCAACAACCAACCCCAGCCGTGCTACAAAACCCCATTCCACATCAAGGAGTGATGAACACCCAACAAGACATGTAGCCTACCCCACCACAGTTGGGACCATATCTCAACCTAAACAATCATGTAGATCGTACTATCCTCCTCATTGGTGAGGAAGAAGTCCTTCTATAAACACGTAATCATCAATACCAGGCACCCTCTGTGTCTCTTCCCACTCCAACAAAAACAATCCAAGCACCAACGAGACCCCCGTTGATGATCCCTCACCCTAACATGGAAGCACCTCTTCACATACCTCACATCCCATTACGCAGGAATATCCACAACCCGTAGGCTAGGGTGGCTCATAACTACAGTTTGGTCGACGACTTGGCACAATCCTCGACTGCCATGTCAGTCTTAGAAGTACTTAAAAATTTTCCCACTCAGTGGAAATCATTACTTTCCACCTTGAGGGTATTCGACCCAACATATACTCAACTTATCACATTTGATCTCGATAGCAGAGAAACTTGTCTCCCCGCTCTCATCGCTTTTCAAATCCCAGTAAAAATTTGGAACATTACAGTTCATCGATGCATCATCGATGAAGGCGCATCCACATGCATCATGTCCAAGAATGTATGGCAGAAAATTGGTTCCCCTGAACTCATACCATCTGCCATTACTTTAAGGGCTTATGATGGATGACCATCTTCTCCCGAAAGGCTCTTCCAAAACATCCATGTAGAACTTGTTAGAAAAACAGGATTGCGGAGCAATAAAATAAAACAAATGCAAAAACAAAACATAGAAGACACAGAATACAAGAGAGACACAGATTTATGTGGTTCACCCAGTGTGGGCTACGTCCACCAGAGAAATTGTCAGGTCCTTCCTTTATTATTATCCAGCAAATGAAGGGATACAACCTACAGCAAAAC
>SNQJ01S0028012.1:19563-31118 GCA_010110895.2 Picea sitchensis | reverse complement strand
AATTCTCCAACAGTTCTTGAAATTCCTCAGGTAGATCATCTATTGAGGTACTGGTCAAGATGACTCTAGGTTTTCTAACCACATCAATCTGCATTTCTTGATCTTTCTTGAGTTCATCAAGAAGTTCCTTCACACTCATGAGAAGTATAATATTTCTTGTTTCTTCTTTCACCTTCTTTTCTTCAATTGGAAGCAACATATGCGTCCTACCATTCTTCTCCAAGGTGTAAGTGTTCTTTCTTCCATCATGAATAACATTTTTGTCATATTGCCAAGGCCTCCCCAACAAAAGATGACATACATCCGTGGGAATTAAGTCACATAAAATTTCTTCTCTATAACCCCCTATCTTAAATTCAACTAAACATTATTTGGTGATTGTTACCTGATGTCATTTTTTCAACCATGAAACTTTATATGGGCTTGGATGTGCAACGGCCTCTGATTCCAGCTTCGCTGCCATTTCTCTGGATACTAAATTATCCATGCTTCCACTGTCAACTATCACCTTGCATACCCTATCTTTGGTTTTTCAAGCAGTCCTAAACAAACTGTTCCTCTAGACTGGATTCTCCATCTCTTTCTCTAGCTTCAAGAGAATCTTCCTCATCATCAAGGATCTTCCATCTTCTCCATATTTTGCCTCAAAATTTTTCCTTTTCTCTTCTGAAATGTGAGTTTCACCTCCTCCATCTATTTTTATATCGGGACATTCCTAAGACTTGTGTCCTATCTTCCCATAGAAAAAAAAAATTACTTCACCTCCTCTGCCTCTTCCTCTTCCTCTTGATCGAGGAAAAGTGTTTCTATCAGCATATTGTCTCCCTTGTGAACTTCCTCCCCTTTTTGGGTGACTATGAGGTTTCTTTTCTTCATCCTTTGGCTTCTGTACTCTATCTTGGGCAATTGATTTTGCTCTTCTCTAACTTCTACCTATGCCCCTTTGACCTTTCTTTTGTGCCAATTTCTCTTCTACCTTCAGAGCAACTTGATAAGAATATTCCACATTCTGATTGTCACCATGCTCATCTCATCCTGAATATCATATCTCATGACATTCATATATCTGGCGACCTTTTCATCATCACTCTCATGATGACCAACTCTAATGTTAAGTCTGTATAATTCCTCAGTGTATTTCTTCACTGTCATCCCTTTCTGTCTCAAATTTTGCATTATTCGAAACATATTAATTTGATAATCTATGGGTATGAACTTTCCTTTCATCTTCACTACCATTATGTCCCAACTTTTAATTCTTTGTTTTCCTTCACAACACCTATCAGCCTACAGTTCATCCCACCACAGTGTTGCATGTCCTTTCATCCTAGTTACAACGTGCTTTACTTTCTTGTCTTCTTCAACATCCTCATAGACGAAGTATTTATCTATATCTCTAAACCGATCTAGCAGCTCCTCAACATCGAAGTAGCCTTCATACATCAGGATGTCCAACTTCGCTCTGACACCTATTATTGATACAACTTTAAATCGACATTCTTTTGCAGCATCTTTGGTTGCAGCTTCTTCTTCTCCTTCTTCATTCTCGCTTTTAGCCTCACCGATATCTCCATTATCAGGTGTTCTTCTTTGTGTTGTCTCCATAGCATATAAACGAGCATGAAGTTCTCTCATTTCCCTTTCCATGGTTGAATCGGGTAAATTTCTTTCTGGACGTCTCCTTGGCATCATTGTTTCAAATTCCACCACACAGAATTCAAACCACAACTGTCCTTTGTCTTCTCACTACAAAAAACAATAGTTGTTAGCTATGATACAACCTCATGTAGATCCCCTACCTCGGAAGGGTCTTCTGACCTCCTGGTCTATGGATATTTGTCTACTCCTGAGTTGAAGAAGCTCTTCAGGTCCCTACTGGAACCTCCACAAAAAAAAATCCATAGGTCCTTTTACAAAACTACACCCGTGTGAATATGCACTAGGAGTAAGTTTCCTCTCCACACGACCACTGGATATGACCACGGGCCTAACCAAAAGGTGCTTCATGACTTTTCAACCTTCGATATTCTACTACGAGTCGCCTTGGCTCTTCCAATCGTCGAACTCTGAATTAGGGATTAGCAAAGGATATCTCCTCCCTTTATCCTTCGACAATGTGACCTCCAGCTATGTCTTGGAGCCCAACTCTCCAATTACATTAGGACTTCTCACTTTGCAAATGATGAAAGATAGCTCACCTCCTTTCCTCCAAACCCTAAACCCTGAGTTCTACTCATGCTACATAGATGATCCACTACCTCCCATGATCCAATGGTCTAGGTCTCTTCTCCGCAAATCAGGACTTTGCGTTTCGCAAGTCTGGAAGTGGACTTCCTTCTTCCTTATAACTTCCAACTTTCCAATTTATGATTCCCACGGAAGGGATTAACGGATAGATCTCCCCTTGAGATTGACAAATAATATCCCTCCTTATCTTGCGAGTGTTTAAAGAATCTCTCCCTTATCCTTCCAACATATCTACTATATCCAATGACCCACGGAAATCAACGTTTCTCCATTCAAAAATTTCCATCGTCTATTGAGAATATCAATGTCTCTTGTCCATTTAACTCAGCGTCAACGCTTCTGAACTTGTATCCATGAGGTGACTTCAACCCTTGTCTTTCCTATGAACTTATTTAATTCTCTATCCTTCCTAAGCTTGATCCTTGCTGCAAACTCAAGGATTCTAAGGAATCCTACACACACTCCTTGCAGATTCCACGATAACCTCTGGTTAATCAAACCCTCAAAATTTGTGCACTCCTTGCAATAGAGTTCTTCAACCGCTCACTTGGGTTGGAAAAGTCTGTCTCTCTTCATCTTGCACACACCTTGCATGACTTTGTGCTATACTCACACTTCTACTGGTATAAGTTAACGTTATCTCTCCTAATCTTTCTGAGATAAAACTCAGAATCTTGTCGACGCACTCCTTGCGGACTTTCACTGCACTCCTTGTAGGAATTCTCAGGAAGAGAAACAATTGAAACTTATACTCTTCTCACGGACTTCATACATTCAACATGAAATCACATACACATGGCATTGAAACAAATTCATAACAGAGAATATAAGCAAGTTGTAAACATACCAATTCAATAGATACACATAGCATTCATAATACACCATGAAATTGGATCAAAGCATTCTTATATTAATTCAAGTGCTTTTGTACATGGTTCAATAGTAACAACTATCTGCTCGTACAACTTCTACAGTCTTTGTTCTTCTCTACTCTCCTATGCTATCTTTCTCTCTTACTCCTACAATGAGAATGATAATAAAATACATCTATGAGGGAGTCTTCTTGAGTTTTCCCTCCTACAACCTTAAGCTATCTTATCGAAATTAAAGATCATCATCTACTTTACATTTATTACAATAAATTTCCACAACCAACAGATGAGATCAAATGCTCAAGATCTATATTACAATCCCCAAAACATTAAAAACAATTACAACCTTGAAGCTTATTACATTAATGTGTTTGCTTTCAAAATTTCAAAATGTCTTCAAAATGCGCACTGGTGTATATCCAGGTGTCCTTCAATCGCGCTTGTTGACGATGCTCCTGCATCACAGGGGCTTATTGTAAGTCATTATTTGGAATCCATTCACTAGTAGGGATATTCATTCTTCATCAATGGTTTTGATATGCATTGAACCATTATCATAACACTTTTCAATGATGTAGGGTCCTATCCATCTTATCATCAAATTCCCTTTGGATTCCTTAAACCTTGAGTTGTATAATAGATCCTAATCCCCTTCTTTGAACTTTTTGTACTTAATATTATTGTCATGTCAGTCCTTTATTTTTTGTTGCACCACTTCAGTGTTGAAGAGGGCTTGCATCCTGTACTCATCTAAGGAATTCACTTGGATCAATCTATCTCTTTTTTTTTACTGTAAATTCATGTCTAATGCAGTTGTTGTTCTCAATGTATGATATTCAAATTCAATAGCGAGCATGGATTTCTTACCATAAACTAATTCTAAAGGATTTTTCCATGTCATTTTGTACGCCCATGCTACTTATGTGAGCTTATTTGACCAATATTTCTTGGTCAAGCTCACTATTTTGGTGATGATGTTTTCTATCTCTTGTTTTGTGTCTTTGGCTTTCCCATTTTCTTGAGGATGGTAGGGTGGTGACCTTTTGTGGTGGATGTTATGTTCCTTCATGATTTATTCAATGCATCTTGATGTAAATTAAAGGCCTTGATCCATGAATACATCCCATGGTTAACCAAACATTGCGAATATTCATTCTTGGAGGAATGCAGCTACATTTGATTATGTGGCATCCTTCATGACCCTTACCTCGTCACATTTTGTTAGATAGTCTATGCATACCAATATGTGTTTCTTTTTCCCTAATGGAGGATCAATTGGGCCTAATTCCATGACCCACTTGTCAAATGGTTTGAATTATACTTAGGTATGTAAAGGAATATCATTCCTCCTTGTTGGTTTCACCATTCTTTGACATTCATCACAATGTGAAGTGCATTGTTGAACATCTCTATGTAGGGTTGGCCAATAATGTCCATCTTGTAAGATCTTATAAGTTGTCCTCTTGGCTGCATAACGACCTCCACTTGGTTCATCATGACAAGCATGAAGGATATCATGCACCTCATTTTCTCTTATGCATCTCCTCAAAATATAGTCTAGGAAAATTTTGAACAAATAACTTGCAACCCAAGTGTAGGATGAACTTTTTTGGACAATATTGCATCTCTCCCTGTAGGAGAAATGTTGAGGGAAAATTCTTGTTTTAGATAATTTGTTATATCAACAAATGAAGGGGTTTGTGCTGATATGGAAAATATCTCATATGGAAACCATTCATCGATCATGCTTTCCTCATTAGGGCTAGTCAACCTGGATAAAAAATATGCAACTACATTTTTCTTGCTAGGCTTATCAAGAATTGTTAAATCAAATTGTTGTAATAACATAAACCATCTAATCATTCTACCATTAATTTTAGGTTTATTAATCAAGTATATAATGGCATCGTGATCTTTATGTGCAAAAACTTTATACCCTATGGCATGATGTCTGAATTTATTGAGAGCATGAACAACTACTAAAAGTTCTTTCTTTGTAACAATGTAGTTGATTTCCGTACAAACCATATTTGTATTGATGAAATATATCTCATAGGCTTTATTGCCTTCATTTTTTCCTAAGACTCATCCTACAACCTTGTATGATGCATCAATATGAATTTGAAATGGAAGATCCCAATTGGGACCTTGTAATACATGAGCAATTGATTTTTTTTCTTTTCTTTCTCAAAATCTTGTTGTTCGTTCAGGGTACAACAATAATATACAGCTTTGCACAACAAGGTAAAGAGAGGATAGTTTACCTTACTAAAATCCTTGATGACCATCTATAGTATCCTATGTGTCCAAGAAATATTCTTAGATATTTTGGTCTCAAAGGGGTAGGAATCTAGTAAAGTGTTTATTTTGATCTTATCTTTGTCTACCTTAATCCCTCTAGAAGATAGATGATGTCCTATTACAATCCATTCATTAATAATTATATTACATTTTTCATTGCTAAGGGATAGATTCATTTCTCTATATATTTGGAGAACCTTATCTAGATTGTCCAAGGCTTAATCAAATGAATTTACATAAGGGGTAAAGTCATCCATATAAATTTCAACTTGATCATGGATGAATTCTGAAAATAGATTGAGAATTTCTCTTTGAAAAGTGGTTGGGGAATTACATAGACCAAAAGGTAAGACTTTGTATGTAAATGTGCCCTAGGGGAAAGTAAAGGTGGTCATGTCCTGATACTTAGGACTTATCTGAATTTGGTTGTATCCACTTAAACCATCTAGAAAGGAAAATTATTTCTTCTTGGCTAAGACATCCAAAACTTGGTCAATAAAAGGTAGGGGGAAATGGTCCTTTTTGGTAGCCTTATTCAACTCTCAATAATCCACACATAACCTCCACTTTCCATTCTTCTTTGGGACATTAAATAGAGGATAGATCCATTCATTGTATGAAATATGATATATTAATACGGCATCAAGCAACTTTTGAAGTTCTTGTTTAACTATGTATTTCATTCCAGGGTTCATCCTTCTTCGGGGCTTCCTAACATGTTTGAATCCCTTCTTGATGTAAATATGGTGAGTACAAATAAAAGTATGAATTCCTTTCATGTCTTTATAATCCCATACAAAACCTTTGATATTTCTTTTCAACATGTCTAACAATTTTTGTTCCTGTCGACTGGTGAGTTTATTGCTAATTTTGAGTGTTTTTGTACGGTTGATCTCTATGATTTTGACAGTTTGGTCTTCTTTATTAGCAGTAAACAAATTTTTCCATAATTTTGTGTCATTTTTTGCATAAATTTCAAATCTATTGTCATAATTTATGCCTTCTATTTTCACATCATTTGCATATTCATTTTGTAGAATGTTTTCTAGGAAAGTGTCCTCATCAATTGTACTATCAGTCAAGGAAGTGTTAATTGTGTATATGGGGTAGGAAGTTGTTTGTGTCAAGTCCTCTTCCTCTTCCACCCACATAGGAATATTTTTTGTTATCAAAGGTTGTGCACGAGGGTAAAGAAAAATCATTTTTTTGGATAAGCCATTAGTGATAGTCATATTGCATGCTCTAAATCAAATGTATACATTTGTTGTGGTAAACCAAGGCCTTCCGAAAATGAGAGGATATCCATTGGATTTAGACTTGGGTTGAAGTACTAGGAAGTCAATATGGTACTCCCAAGAATCAATGGAGATTATGATATCTTTCAACATGCCTTCAGGTTTGATTGTAGATCTATCTACTAGTTGTAATACAATTGGGGTATCTCTCAAAAACCTATGAAGGTTGAGTCTTAGCATAGTATCCTTAACCATAAAATTTATTTGAAATCCTATATTGATAAGAGTATTTTGTACGAGCTTGTCATTAATATGCACATTTACTGAGGGACTCCCTAGATCCAAGTATTTAGTTACAATCAACTTCTCAGTCATAAGGTAAACTAATTATCCTATGACATTTATGGTAGGATATTCTCTCCTTTTTCTCCCTTGTATTCTAATGCATTCGTCCTTGATATACTTTTTGAAAATGGGAACATCCTTAATATCTTTTAAGAGAGGTATCTTTATGCACAAATTCATAAGCTCTCCTAAAATTTATTTTTTCTCTTATGTATAAGTTTTATTTTCTTGTAATCTTCCAGGGTAAGGAGGGGTTTGTGGTTGAAGTAAGGTAATATATTATTTCTCATATTATTCATTCTCTATGATCTTTGATTATTGTTGAAAACGTTTTCCTGGCCTGAGATTTATCTCTTTTAATTCCAAAGAATAAGTCTGATAAGTTGTATCATTTTTGTATACAAGTTGGACATGCTTGTTGTTCGAATTTGGAGCAGGTTGATCAAGTAGCTAAGGTTATTTAGGAGGAGGAATATTTTTAGTAGTGTGTTTTTTAGGAGGAGGAGGAGGAAGTAATGTAGGTTGTTGGAAATTTTGGGGCTTCCATCCTTGTGATGGTTGACTCCATTGATTTTGTGGAATACTAGGAAAAGATTCATATGGAGGAGGAATTGGAGTTCCTTGGTATTGCCAAGGGTTTGGATTTGTCTATGGTGATGGGTTATTCCATGGTTGAGGTGACATTTGAGAATTATATGCACTAAACGCTTGATAAAGATTGAAGTTCAAACCTGTTTGAAATGGTCTTAGTGCTCTAGGTCATCTTTGATTGATGAAGTGTAGTGACTCCACATTCCCCTCTTATCCTTGAAATGTAGCTTTCAGTCTTGTCAAAGAAGGGTATTTTTTAGTTGGATGATTTTATTCAAAAATAACAAAAAAATCTATAAGTTCTAAATGGCACTCATTTCTAGTATGTTTTTTAGTGCATTTCAAACAATAGATAGTCAATGCCTTTTCTACTTCCTCCTATTTATTTTTTATCTGCAAGGTATTCATTTTCATGACTAAAGAGTGTAAAATATCATTGTTCATGTCCTTTATTAATCCTCCTAATTTATTATTGATATGAGTTGTAGTGTTAGAATATTGAGATATCAAACCTCTATTGCTTTCACCTTTCTTTCTGGAGGACCTTGAGTGGTTCTTGAATATTCTTTTGATTTCATCATAGTTCAATTGATAGATATCTCCATTGGATAGAAGA
Organism: Picea sitchensis; assembly: GCA_010110895.2. Lineage (NCBI taxonomy): Eukaryota > Viridiplantae > Streptophyta > Pinopsida > Pinales > Pinaceae > Picea > Picea sitchensis. The sequence goes on along the minus strand of SNQJ01S0028012.1, from coordinate 22,911 downwards.
TTTAATGTTTCTATTAGATATTCTTTTACTCCTCTGAGTAAGATAATATTGAGTGAGTCTCCATCCATAGTGCAATTTTGAGCTCTCTTATAACTTAATTGAAATCTCTATTCAAAGTCTTCTAGAGATTCATCAGCTCCTTGTGTCATTCTGAAAATCTCATCCCTTCTATCTATTTCTCTACAATAGTCTTTGTATCTTTCATTGAAGGTTATTTTCATTTGATCCAAAGTTATGATACTATTTACCTCCAAGTTCATAAACCATCTTAGAGATGAATCCTTCAAGGTAGAAGGAAAAAGTTTGAGCTTCTATTCATTAGTAGTATAATCATAGGCCATGCATATAACTACAAAATCAAACAATAAAGTGTTAGGATCTTTAGAAACAAGATCATGAAAATGAGGTAAGGAATAAGGATTAATATTTTTCATCTTGGTTTATCCATCTGATTCTTGAATAGAGAGCTCGAATATTTCTACCATATCTTCCTCACTAGCCATGGCATGAGGTGAGGACTAACTCTCTTCTGAAATATTTTCAAATTCTATAGCTTCCCTCTCCAAGAAACTTTCTAGTCTTTCAGGACCAATCTATGGATTTCTTGGACCTATTTTTGTGGTGGGGATTTTGTGTAAAAAAATTCCTATCCTATCTCTAGGTCTAGTCATTCATGAAATCAAAAGAAAGTGAAAAAAGTTTTTTTTCTTCGGATATTTAATGAAAAAAAAGAGTGTGACAAGGAGATACCAATCCACACAGGAAGTGAAATCACTTGGGTCGTTACACTACATAAATTTTGTAGTGAGTTTGGCCTTGTGACTGAGGTATCCTTTTTAGTTCTCTGAGTCACACAAAAGAAAATAAAAAAAAAAGAAAATAACATTCAGAATTTAGCATTTCCCCAACAACAATGCCAAAATGTTATAGCCCCAGGAATAACAGCAATGATTTACTCTACCCCTGGTTTCCTACTTTAATTATCAACCCAGGGTTCATACAAACTTAAGAGGTTCTATGCACTATACGTGAAATATGCAATTTTCCATAGCAAATGTTTGAGACTAATCAAAGGATGAAAATGTGAGGGGAAATCAAGTGACAAAAAATAGATCTAAAGTACTTGCATGAAGGAAACACACCAATCTAAAAGTATAGCTAATCTAGATTCCATGAAAAGAACTTATTCTAACTGCATTAAAGAATATTGAATAAAGAAGATTAAACTGAAGTAAAAATATGAATTCAATCTACGTTATGACAGGAAGTTGTAATATAAATAAAGCTACAGTAATGCATGAATACAAAAAAATAATGGTCTAAACCTTTGATCAATAATGATCCAAATGTATTTTAATTGTCTACTTGTGTTTTTGTGAAAAATAATATTAAACGTAATCAAGATATAAAGTTGAAACAAACCTATGGGAGATTTCTATAGGAACTGTGCAGTTCTACAATAATTGTATAGTTTCTATAGGAAACTCCTACAGTAAGAAAAATGAATTCTAAAAAGGTAGTGCAAGTATTTAAAAGCATGAACAAAGATAGACTATAAATAAATGAAGTGAATATAAGGTTTTTATCCTTGGGAGGAATCTAAGAGTGCTCCAAAAGGTTATTGAACATTTCTACAGGATATTTCTACAACTGGCTAATTAGTGATAACCTTAACAAAAACAAAAAAAAATCATTCAAAACTATATCAAAATTTAAGAGAGAATAAAAAACTATCTAAGAACTAACTAATATGCATGAAAAGTACACAAATGGTAGCAAGGTCCTTGAGCCCTCTTGGATGGACCCTACCTAAGAAGAATAAGAAGTCTAAAAGAAACTTTAATAGACTGAAGGAAAACCATATTTATTTCATAAATATCAGTAATAAATCAAGAGCAGGAAAGCTCTGAGTTCTCAGTACAAGTCTTCACAAAAAATCCACACAATAATTCTCCAAAATTCTCTATATATCCTCCTCTCATAGACTGGAGGCCTATATATAGATAGAAATTTTGACCTCCCTTCCTAAATCAAGCAGATAACTGATTAAATGGGATATCATCCCTTTACATTTATATATATGAATTGGTGTTGATCATAAGTGGTCATTAATGCACAAGGAGCGCTCTTGGAGGTAGGTAGGGACAATTTCCCTTGATCTTTGGCTGGAAGCTCATTCAAGGAGACAAAATCCCTTGATTTATTAAGAAACATAAAAAATACCCATGAATGACTATTAAATATGGTCAAAAGCAATTATTAATTCATTTTATGGTGGAAAAATGTGCCAAAGATGAGCCTTTAAAATGAACTATAATGAGGCTCATCAACTAACACATGTTATGTTTCCCCAACAATGGGATGATGTTGCTCAAAAATGTTTTTTTCTTGCGCAATAAGGAAATATGGCATGCCCTATATTTCCCCCATAATTATATGATGTTGTTCGAAATGAACTTCTTCTTGTGCAACAAATAAATCTACAACACACTAGATTTCCCCCATTGTGTCATGATGTTGTTTCAAATGCACTTGTACTTGTGAAAGAAGGAAATATAGCACACACTAGATTTCCCCCAAAATGGCATGATGTTGCTTGAGATATGTTTTTTATTGTGTAAGAAGAAATATAGCACACACTAGCTTTCCTCCACAATGGGATGATATTTGAAATGTGATTGTGCTTGCCAAGAAGGAAAACTAGCATGTGCTAGATTTCCCCCACAATGGGATGATGTTGTTCGAAATGTACTTGTGCTTATGTAAGAATAAAATACATCACATGTTAGCTTTCCCCCATAGTGGGATGATATTTGAAATGTTCCTTTTCTTGTGCAACAAGGAAAGCTATCATGTGCTAGTTTTCTCCCATAGTGGGATGATGTTGTTCAAAATTTAGTTTTGCTTGTGCAAGAAGAAAATATAGCATGTTCTATTTTTCCCCCATAGTGAGATGATTTTGTTCAAAATGTGTTTGTTCTTGTGCAATAAGGAAATATAGAACGTCTTAGATTTCCCCCATAGTGTTATGATGTTGATGGAAATGCGCTTGGGACAAGTGAGCATGTGCTAGATAACCCCCGCAGTGAGATGATTTTGTTTGAAAGGTGCATTTGCTTGTGCCATAAGCAAATTTATCACATGCTAGATTTCCCCCATAGTGGGATGATGTTGTTTGAAATTTGCTTGTGCTTTTGCAGGAAGGAAATCTAGCACTCACTAGATTTCCTCCATAGTTCGATGATGTTGTGATCTAAAAATAGAAGGCTGACTTGTTATGTTATGCAAGCACCCTCTACTTCATAAAAATAAACTTTACAGGACCTTGCTTCATGTGTATAAATATGC
>SNQJ01S0028012.1:4805-19553 GCA_010110895.2 Picea sitchensis | reverse complement strand
TCATTTATGTCCCTACGCATTTCTTCAACTTCATCAAGAGTCCAAGTAGGATTTTCTGGAGGCTTATTTGGTGTAGAAGCTCCCTTTTTAGGTGGCATGTTGGCCAAGTATCACTTTTGAACCTTGATTTTGAGGTGGTTCTGCTAGACAATATTTCTTCTGTTGTATCTCCCAATTTTCGGCCCTTCTGGGTATGAAACTTTCCTTTATGTATTTCTCTGATATTTCTTCTCTTCAATTCCACAGGTCTGATCAAAATTGGATGTGCCAAGTGGAAATTACAGTAACTTCCACACAACTTACCGATTTTTGGCCTTTCCAGAAGATCTCACTTGTATAGTGTGCCCCGCACAAAATGATTGATATACAATTCTGAAACTCACACCAAAAATACTAAATAATGTCCACAATCCAATGCAACCAATCCCACACAATTTGGATATTCTAGGAAGAAGTTATGATTGTTTTACCTGGAACACCTTCTTGAGACTAGTCAATAGGACTAGTCAGATACCCTATCTTACACAGGGTGTATCTACAAATTTATGATGACCCAGAAGCTGAAATTTTTACCACAGATACCTTACTAATTTTTGTAAATATCCTCTGGAGCTCAGTGTTTGAAACATTACAGAAATGTTTTTATAGCGAAAATTCTACAATGCCTCAGTTCAGGACGATTCCAAAACCCTATCTTGTACAGGATGTATCTTTGAAAGTATAAGGCCTCGGGAGATGAATTTGGAACCCAATGTACCTTGATCTGTCTGATAAATATCCTCCAAGTCATTCCTTCTGACACGTTGTAGAACCAAAGTTATAGTGAAAATGCCAAGGTGTCTCAGATGTAGCAGCGAAACCCCAAGACCTTGAGCTCTGATACCATATGTTAAGAACCAAATATCAATATAGCATAGAAAATACTCAGAAAAAGTACTCAAAACCTTCAAAAAGAGAGAATTTCAGATAATAAGCCTCTTTGAGGGGGCAACCTCCTTTTACCCCACTTAAATGTTCAAGTACGAGATGATTCAAAATGAAAATGTCTACTTGGTATATATAGGAGACTAGGAGGTATAATTACAACTAATGGCCTAAAGCCAACATAAATAAAATAACATTACTAATCTAATATGCCCCAATTAAGGGGTAATGAGCCAATATTAGGGCTTAACAGTCCATTGTTACCACTTCCCATTTCCACTAAGGGATGGATAATGGGTAATGGCTACATCAACCCATCTGGGTGTCTATGCTCATCCTTGATCTTTTGACACTCCAAACATTTGGCAATGTACTCAACAACTTCTTTCTTCATGCCTGACCAATAATATTGGCTCTTGATAGTTGCAATAGTTTAATGATACCCTGGGTGCCCAACATAAGGTACATTATGCATTTGTCTCTGTTAGCACTAGAATTAAACTCAAGACTTTTATTGAGTTAATCCTAGCACACCTTGTTTCCAAAATATTCAATAGAGGTTTTAAAGATGGATAAATCCTTGTTTGATTTGAAAGGGAATAATGATATGATATGTTAAGATCACTTACCTAGGTGCAACAAATTAGGTAAAAAAAACTAATGGATAGAAACTTAAGATTTAGATGATGTGATTGAGAGAAGGGAAAAAACAATTTGATAAATTTACCAAAGCGAAACTTGTTCTTTAATCCCTTTACTCGGTAGAAGAATTAATGATTACTTAGAAACCCTTTCCAAATAAGATTCAAAGGGATTAAACATTTATGTGGAAAATATTGCAATATATCCTACAAAGAAACCTTCTCAACACATATTTGCAGTCATGTATAATACAATAGAACAATATGTTAGAGATGAAGTAAAAGAGATGATAAACAGAGAATAGAAACACACACTAGTCATTGGCTTCATAAGTAGTCGATATATTTACATAAGAAAATATAATAAAAAACTAGCTCTTGAAAGTTTTACAATGAAAACCAAAATAGGGATCTCCCCTCCCTCTCCCTCTTTTGATTCCTCTATTTTATAAATATATTAAATTATTCTCAAGATCCAAGAAAAATGGATCGAAAAACCTCCATCACAAATTCAAAATGATGAGGTGGCTATGCAAATTTTAGAAAAAATAAACTGTTGAAATTCTGGAAAAATGATGGTCAGAGATCCACCTGTTTCTCCCAAACCATGACACATGTGTAAAATTCGAGAGAGATTTTTGTAGATTAGTCTTTTATTGAGAAAAAATTATTTCACTATTCAAAAATAACCTTCTAGCTGCTCGGGATCTGTTCCCAAAGATAATGAGTAAAACAGGAAAATTCCTGAATTTATGAATCTGAAAAATGAGTTATAAAGGTTCATTCGAATCTCCCAAAACCATGAAACATGTGTAAAAACTAAAGAGGCTTTTGTATATGATATTATTATTGATAAAATCTCATTTCATTTTACTAATATTGATCACAATCTTCTTGAAATATATGCCAAACATTGATGACTAAAACAGGAAAATTCCAAAATTTCTGGTAACTTCTTGCTAAAAATTAGGTCAACGTGATGATGTGTTCCCAAAATATTCTCCATCAAGAATTAGACCTTACTTAGCAGGTACCAAGTTGTTTGAAATATATATGAGTCAAAATTTAAAGAATTTGGTATCCCTAAAAATTAGGAGTGTTGGATAGTGAAAACAAACCCTAATTTCTAGGCAACAATTTTACAATAGAATAGGTCTTTGACTAATCAATCTCCACTTGGAAAATGATTTTTCCTTCCCTATGATATTAATTGATTGATATCCAACTCACCTCAGCAAGTAAATAGGTTGAATAGGTAGTTGGTCTCATAATCATCCTCCAAAACCATGTCAATTGCATAAAAATAGGTTGTGCTGCAGGAACTTCTTGTAGCGTCAGTGTACTTTTTTTTCATAGGAAAATTACAGGAACTTCCTGTAGCGTCCATTTAAAAATCTTAGTTCTATACTTTAAAACCCCTCATATGACCTTAATATGGAAAAAAATATTCTAAGAAGACCTTATTATCTTTTTATAAGAAAAATATGAATTTTTAAGACCAAAATTTGATCATGAAAATATTAGTGATAATATTGGCTCCACATGGGGATGGCATGATCCCTGCGATCTTCCAAGAACAAGAAGACTTTTTCCTTCATTCATTGGGATATGGTGTCATTCCTCTCATTCCAAAATTCTACAACTTATTCTAAAACCAAAACATACTACTACAAACCAAATATAAATTGAATGTTATACTCAAACTCAAAATCAAATACTTGCATTGAAAGCTTATTTATGCACACTCCTACTCCTACTCCAATCAACTGAATTGATGCTTGATCAAGTGTAATCACCTCTCCAATGAATCCATAAAAATCATATCACTTGTGAAATGTAATCCTTATTTGCAGCTAAGTAAGAGGCCATGAAGAGAGTATGTCATGAACAACAAAAATTCCACAAAAGGCATGTAATCACACTTGCAAATAGATGATATGCCAAAACTTTCATCATTTGGGATATGTGGAAATGAGAAATCCATTCAGGCTGCTATTGGATCCTAAATACCATGACATGATTTTAGCTAGTTAAGTGGATGTTTTTTCTCCTGCCTAAAGGATGATTCATTACTAAAGTTATGCTCCTCATATGGTCCTTGAAATATTTAATTAAAATCATTAGTTTGATTAAATCCAAGGGCATGATTATGCTTAAGGAAGAGAAAAATGTGTCTTCTTGAATATGATCAGAATTAGCAACCTGGCCATGAATTTCCATTTCCTGTTCAGAATTACAAGCATGATCTTCCCGATGAAGACTTGATTTAAACACTTCACAACAATTTTCAAATAAAAACTCAATTTAATACATTGCTTTGTAAAGATATTAAAATTCAACATGAAAATCACTCAATGACGCAATACTAGTAGCGGGAAGGGATTTACACCACTCATGGTCTTTCCCTTCCAAGGAGTTCCTAAACATTTTGATAAGAACATCTTCATGATAAATACTCATTTTGTGCATGTACTCATGAAAATCAAATAGGTTCTCAGTAGGATGGTGATATTCATTTACATTAAACCTCAGAAGGCAGTGTGCCCATGCCTCTCTATCAGGTACAATATTTGGAAATCTAGGTACATGCGAAAAATCACAGAATGCATACCTTGTAGCTAGTATAGATTCCATGGATTTTGAATTTTTGAATCAGTGGAATCAACTGTGTACTCGTCCTTCATGGAGTCACCATGTGAAATATGTAGTCATAACCATGTTGCTATTGTTTGTTTACCATCAAATAATAGATCTCTTCGTTTTCTTTCTTCGAGGGAAGATTACTTCATTTTCGTCCCCCGAGAACGTCTCCAAAATATGTTAGTGCTAGAACTCAACTCAATATTGCTATTGAGTCAATCCTAGCACATGTTGTTTCAAAATTCTCAATAAGTGTATAAAGGTGTAAAGATAACACATTTGGTTTCAATGAGGCTTATGATTTGAGCTATTTAAACCACTTTCCTATGTGCAACAAACTAGGTAAATAAAACCTTTGATCAGTGAAATAAGATAAGTGATATGGTATGGAAGAATTGTGGAACAAAAAATAATAAATTCACCAAAGAGAAACATGTTATCTAATGTGTTTACTCAATAGAAGAATGAATCATTACTCATAAACCCTTTCCAAATAAGATTCAAAGGGCTTAAACATTTATGTGGAAAATATTGCAATACATCCTATAAAGAAACCTTCTCAACACATATTTGTGGTCATGTATCATACAATAGAAAAATATGTTAAATATGAAGTAAAAGAGATGATAAACAAAGAATAGAAACACACACTAGCCATTGGCTTCATAAGCAGTCGATATATTTACATAAGAAATTATAAGAAAGAACTAGCTCTTGAAAGTTTTACAATGAAAACCAAAATAGGGATTTCCCCTCCCTCTCTCTCTTTTAATTTCTCTCTTTTATAAATAAATTAAATTATTCTCAATATCCAAGAAAAATGGATCCAAAAACCTACATCACAAATTCAAAATGATGAGGTGGCTAGGCAATTTTTAGAAAAAATAAACTGTTGAAATTATGGAAAAATGATGCTCAAAGATCCACCTGCTTCTCCCAAACCATGACACCTGTGTAAAATACGAGAGAGGTTTTTGTAGATTAGTCTGTTATTGATAAATACCTCTTTCAATTTAAAAAATAACCTTCCATATGCCTGGGATCTATTCCCAAAGATAATGACTAAAATAGGAAAAATTATGAATTTATGAATTTGAAAAAAGAGTTGTAAAGATTCATTCGAATCTGCCAAACCATGACACCTGTGTAAAAAATGAGTTGTAAAGATTCATTTGAATCTCCCAAACCATGAAACCTGTGTAAAAAATGAAAGAGGGTTTTTTAGATGAGCTTATTATTGAGAAAATCTTCTTTAATTTTACTGATATTGATTACCATCTATCCAAAATCCATGCCAAACGTTGATGACTAAAACAGGAAAATTCCAAAATTTCTGGTAACTTTTTGCTAAAAATTAGGTCAACGTGATGATGTATTCCCAGAATATTCTCCATCAAGAATTCTAACTTCCTTATTAGGTACCAAGGTGTTTGAAATATATATGAGTCAAAATTTAAAGGATGTGGTATCCCTAAAAATTAAGAGTGTTGGATAGTGACAACAAACCCTAATTTCTAGGCAACAATTTTACACTAGAATAGGTTTTTGATTAATCAATCCCTACTTGGAAAATGAGTTGTCCTTCCCTATGATATTAAGTAATTGATATCCAACTCACCTTAGAAATTAAATAGTTCTAATAGGTGGTTGGTCTCATAATCCTCATCCAAAATCGTGTCATTTTCCTAATAATAGGTTGCGCTATAGAAAATTCTTGTAGCGCCAGTGCACTTTTTCGGCATAGGAAAATTGCAGGAACTTCCTATAGCGCCCTTTTCAAATATTTTTTTAGACTTTAAAACCATCATATAAACTTAAGATGGAAAAAAGGATGATAATAAGACCTTATTATCTTTATATAAGAAAAATATGAATTTTTAAGACTAAAAATTGATCATGAAAATATTAGTGCTAACACTCTCAAGATCATATTTTTCATTTCTTGGTAATTTGGTACATAAATTCTTCGTCTGTACATGATAATTTCACCATTTACCAGCTTTTAGTCCTCAATTTTCTGCTGCAAAATACCCTTTTGTAATTTTTCCATTAATTCCATGTATTGAAAATCTATTTTTGTAGCCTCTAAGATTATGTATTTCAAATCATATTGGTACATGTTAATGGTTGTAGGATGAAACTCATGCACTCTTATGTTGAGTGCATCAGCCACCCTGTTCTCTTCCCCTTTGATATGCTTTATATCAAATTCATATTCACTAAGAAATTCTAACCACCTTTTTTTCTTGCCATTTAGATTTGGTTGTCCAAATAAATATTTCAGACCATGATGGCCTGTCCTTAACTCGAACCTTTTCCCCATAAGGTAGTTTATCCAATTATTCAATACATGCAATATGGTTTCCAAATCCAAATCATGAGTGTCATAGTTCCTTTCATGCTCATTCAACTTCCTTGATTCATAATAGACTACATACCCATTTTGAATGAGGACTCCACCAAGTCCTTATTTACCTGAATTTGTGAATACAATGAAGTATTCATTTGGATGGGCAATCCTTAGTATTGGAGCACTTGTTAATAATTGATTCAAGTGTTGGAAACTTTGTTCACACTCCAATGTCCACTGAAAATTCACTCCCTTCTTTTGAAAGGAAGTGATCAGGTGTGCAATCTTTGAGAATCCTCCAATAAATCTTACGTAGTATCCTACAAGACCCATGAATGATCTGACTTATGTCACATTGTTTGGTGTTGACCATCCTCTAATGGACTAAATCTTTTCAGGATCTATTGCTATCCTTTCCTCATATATGATATGCCCCAAATAATGAATTTGGTTCTAATAAAATGGGCACTTACTCAATTTGGCATACAACTAATGCTCCCTTAATACTTGTAATACCATATTCAAGTGTTTCCCATGCTCTTATTTTGACTTAGAATATATAAGAATGTCATCCAAAAAGACAATGACAAACTTATGTAAGTTTTCTCTAAAAATATCATTCATTAAACATATGAAAACATCCAGTGCATTTGATAACCCAAATGCCACTACTGTGAACTCATAATGACCATACCTTGTTCTAAAAGCAGTCTTGTTTTTGTCTTCATATTTAACTCTTACTTGATGATAATATGACCTGATATCAATCTTGGAGAATATTTGTGCATTCTTCAACTAATCAAAGAGGTCATTGATCCTTGGAAAAGGTAACTTATTATTTACAGTTACTTTGTTCAACTATCTGAAGTCAATACAAAGTCTCAATGAACCATCCTTCTTCTTCAAAAATAATACTGGAGCACCCCAAGGTGACACAATTGGTCATATATACCCCTTCTTCAGAAGCTCTTAAAGTTGCAATTGCAACTCCTTTAATTTTGGTGTACTCATCCTATAAGGGGTCTTGGATACTAGATTTTCTCTAGGTATCAGATTTATGGAGAAATCAATATCTGTTTTAGGGGCTAATCCTGGTTTTTCTTTAAATGCATCCTTAAACTCCTTTAGTACTACATAGTCTTCAATATTTGACACCTTATCCTTATGTGTTTCTTTCATATGAGCTGCAAATATTTGACATCCTTTTATGTAACATTTCTTCAGCTGCAGTGTTGTGATATTTCTCTAATAGTTATGGCCCTGGGAATACCCTGCAATGTTCTCAGTTTCCCTTCTTCATCCCAGTAAGTAAATGAATTATTATAACAGTATAGGATAGCATGGTGTTGGTCCAACCAATCCATACCAATTAAAAATGCATAGGAACCTAAAGGAAATATGTTCAAATATTCCCTGGTGCTCAGTCCATTCATGTCCACTAAACATGACTTAACCATCTCATTAACTTTTCTTTTGGCTCTGGTAGCTAGATGCACCAACCAAGATTTTCCATGCTTTCTTCTTGGAAAATGAAACATTTCCACCATCTTAGGATCTATATAACTATGAATAGATCCTGAATCAATTAAAATTGCAATGGTTTAGTTGTTGATAATACCTTCCACTTCAATCATGTGTGACTAAAACTCATCTTGCTTGTTTTTCAGGACTACATAGATCCTGGGTACATTCCTACCCATGTCCTCCATTGTTTAATCTTGTTGTACATTGTGAAAATATCTCACTTTTTCACTTATGTGAGTAAAATATCTATACTTATGATCTCCCTTATAACCCCAACATTGAATAGGTGGTTTCCTTGGCCTTTTCCCCCCTGTCTCAATCGTTCTGGACTCTTTATAAGTTGTTGTCAAAGAGGACTATTTATAAAGAATGGTGGCTTATTCCCCTTCTTTCTCTATTCCATATTGTAATTCTTATTGTCTTCCCAAGATTTTTGGAAAGTTGTCTTTCCTTTATGTTGATCATATAGGAATTTATCTCACCTTATGGTCTCCTCCAAAGTTTTGGGATCATCATATTCTATCTTGTCACTGATGAAGAATGGCAGCCCACTCAAGTACCTCTGAATCTTAACTATATCATCCTTGATGAAGGAGACATACTTTAACAGTTCTAAAAATCTTCTTTCATATTCATCAATGGTCATACTCCGAAGCTTAAGTTTAAATAACTCCTTCATTTTCTTGTCATAATATCTCTTAGTCAAGTATTTATTTTGAAAATAATTCTTGAATTCATTCCAAGTAATATTTTATTCTTTAATGTGTTTCACCTGCACAAGTTGGTCCCACCACATGGATGTCTTTCCCTTGAGTTGATAGATAAAAAATATTCCTTCTGCATGTGAAGAATAATTATGTAATTGAAAATACTTTCTCATTCCTAGAAGCCATGTCTCTGCATATTCATCCTTCTTGTGATCACCATTAAATGTATGAGGTTTGACTTTGTTCATTTATCCTTGTAGCTCATCCACCCTAGACCTCTTCTTATGCTTCCTGACAAGGGATGGACTTGCGATATTGTGTGCTCTCCTAGTGGAATTCCTTGGAGAGTGATGATTATTTCTTCTAACACTTCTTGTTCTGTCCTTCTCATCAGGAGACCTATGACTTCCTGATTTTCATGAGCCATTCTCCTTATCCAATTTGTTTTCTATTATGTCCAAGCTCTGTATTAACTTCATGTTGAATTAATCCTACTACTCCTTGGCTTTCATAAGCCTTTTATTATTAGATTTATGACTTTAGACATACTTTTGCAAATTTTTAATGGTCTCTACCATATTCATTTTTTATTCCTTTCCTTCTCCATGTCCATTTGAGTTTGTACCTTCATTACCCGTATCGACATCCAACCCTCTAGTATCATATTCTTGGATGTAATCCCCCTATGTATATTCCACCCCTCTTCACTCTATGATGATCCTAATATTATCTATTTGTTGTTAACTTTGCAAAAATGTGCAACCAATAGAACTTTGTTGCTTTAACAAATTCAGGAAATTATGCTCAATTATGTTTCCATAATACATCATAATTCTTTCTTCTGATTTTCCTGAAATTTTTTCTTCCTGGGTCAATTTGCTAAGTAAGAATTTATATTCTACTTTACAATATATTTCCAATGCCTTCTTCCATGCTCAATTCTAATTTATGAGTAGAAAGTTATGAAGATTTGAAAATTGTGCTTCCTGGGAGGCAGTCCCTATACAATTTATTCTTCTACTTCAGAGTCGAATTAGCTCTTGGAATCATGTTGGATCCTCTTTTTAGGTTTATGTGCCTTCTCTACTTTTTTAGGTGTAGGTATGTACAATTCATAACCCTACAAACTCCCTTTTTAATCCCTTTTATTTTTTCAAAATCGAAAATACAGGCACTAACCCCTTTTATTTCAGCCAAAACTTCATATGACCACAAGCTATGATCTAGTTCTTAGATGAAAATTGCTTGCCCGAAGATTTAGGAATTTGGGGCTCTGAAACTTTGTGCCTCGAAGGTTTTCATAGAACCACACTTTACTTCTCACAAACGTTGAACTCGCAAATTTCTGGAGAGGCTCTCTAGAGCTTCGTGCTTCGAAGATCGTTATACAATTATACCTTAATTATCATGAATGTTGAATTTATGAATTCCCAGGCTAATGTTTCATCATTTCGTTACTCCGATGCTCTGCTACCTCGTGCTTAGGAATTTTGGACCACACCCCATGCTACATTCCCCAAATGTCAAACTAGAGAAATCTTGGAGAAGCTCTCTGGAGCTTCATGCTCCAGAGCTTCATGCTTCAAAGGTTCTTGTAACAACATACTCCCATATCCCTGAATGTCCAATATTCAAAATTTTGGAGTCTCATCAGTAACTACACACCAAGGGGGTGATATGTGGTGAAAATATGGAGATGACACATGGCCCATTCCTCGAGTGACACGTTTCAATTTTCAATTGGCACAAAAAATCTGTGAAAAGCATGAAAAAAGATGACACATGGTGTTGTAGGAAAATCTCCCTACGGACAAGTAGATTGCCTCAAAGAGCTATACCCTTAACTCTAAGACAGAAAGTGCTTAACGTGGACACTGAATTCCTTTCAAATCTATACAAACTAATACATGAGAAGGAAGGAGAATAGAAGTACCTCTTTATCGATGTTTGTCCCTGCACGCTCCGAGTCGAGCTCCAAACTTTCGCTCCTCGATGAGTCCTAAAGACAAACAAAGTACGACCACTTCCTACTCTATTGATATTAGCTTGAAAATAGATCTATCTATCAATGATAAGTTCATGTAAGATCAGACACAAACTAGAAAGAAACAGGCCAAGCGTGTCATATTAATGATGACAAAACATTGCTTACAGCCGTAGATGGATTGCAGCAATTCTGCCAAGTCCTTTTTGTCTAACCCTTGCTCAAAAGATCCACAATCTGAATGATGACAACTTCACTGATTTATCCCTATGATATCATAGGTCTCTTGCTTCCAAAATATCTCTGTTCCAGCACCACTTATGAGATCATAAGTTTGGTGTGATTCTCCTTTTTCCAGTCCCTTTCACCATTAGAAAGCTTTCTTATATAGCCTTGGAGAGGCTTTAACCACTTGAGATATCCTTGGGGAAGTTGAGGATTTTCCTCTTTCAGTTGAGGATCTGCTCTAAGATCATGGCTAGACTAGGGATTTGAATCCAACTGCCTTCCAAGAATGAAAGGATCCTTCCCCCATTCATCTAAACAACTTAACAACTGCCCAGAATAGGTAGCGCTCCCTCAAAAGGACCATCAGAGCGTTGTAGCGCTCCCTAGTAGGCTTTAGGGGGGCGCCAGCGCTCTCAAAATATATAGCACTCCCTCAAAAGGGCCAAAGGAGATTTATAACGCTCCCTGATAGTGTAAGGGGGAGCTTCGGCGCTCCCAGAAGAGGTATAGGGGAGCGCTCTCCTTCAAAAGCTCAGTTTTTGAGGTGCTTTCAAATGGAAAAAGGTTTGCAAGCCTGCTGACTGATTTATCCTCTTCCAAATTAAATGTTTGAGGTGTTTCAAATTTCCTCCTCATGTCATTATAGGCACAACATAGGCGTAATGGAAGCATGCTTTATTTGACACTTGCAACACTTGTGAGCAACATGCGACACTTGCGACCTTGTGAGCAAAATGCGACACTTGCGACCTTTGTAATGACGACACTTGCAACACTATCAAAGTGAGTATTTTTTATGTGTAACACTTGTCCTGTTTGTGTCTAATCTTGTGTTGATGATGTTTTCTCTTTACATTATATTATTCTTCATTATCTCTACTTTTGTTTTTCTCATATGGACACTTAGCAGAAAAATTTCCTACTTTTCCACAATTAAAGCATTTAAAGGGAAACTTACCTTTGTATTTTCCATATCTCTTTTCGATTTTTTTCACAAACCTTTTTTCCTCTATGTATGATTCGTAGTTGGAACAATAACTTGTTTTGCACTCTTTTTTATTTGTCTTCTTTGAGACTTTGAAAGTTGCTTCCATTTTTTTATGGTTTGTCATTTTCAGTCCTCATTACATATCTAGTGAGGATCCCATGCAATTCATCCATTGTTGATTGATCAAGATCCTTTATTTCCTCCATAGAGAAAAATTTGGAATCAAATATTAAGGGGAGAGACCTAAACACCTTTTTCAAAATCATCGATTCTTCAACGGTTTCACCGAGTCCTCTAGTGGTGTTGACAACTTTTTCCTCACGGAGGAGATAAGATACAACATTTTCTTCATCTTTCATCTTCAGACTCCCAAACTATCTTCTATGAGTTTAGAGCTTAGCATTCTTGACTTTGTCATCGCCTTCATGGAATGTTTGAAGTTTGTCTCAAATTTCTTTCGTTGATTTGCAATGCACTACTTTGACAAACTCTTATTTTGATAGCCCACACAATATGGTGTTCATGGATTTTTCATTATTTTCACTATCCTTTTTCCCAACCGTATTTGTTGGTGACATTCTTGGGGTTGTATAACCAGTCATGACCAATTGCCAAATATCAAAACCAAGGGCCATTATATATGATCACATCCTTATACTCCAGAAGGCATAGTTTTTTCTCGATCCAGATTTTATGAGCAGAACAAAATGACTACAGATTATTAAAAGGATCATAACACAAAATAAAAGAGATACTATAAAACTAATTTTCTATTCAATAAGGAAATAAGATGAAACTGTAAAATGCAATGAAAACAAGCTTGTTGGAATGGTGGCGGCTTATCTCTGAGAAGAGATTTGATAGTTGCGCTCATTTGCAAGAAGATGATTACAATGAGGCTCTGAAGGCCTTTTTACAATAAAAAAAAATGCTAAAAACCCTAGACATCCAAAAACCTAACCCTAGGAGATGAAGCGACAAAAGTCATGTGGGCCCCGTTTGGGTAAGTTAGTACATCAACTTCTCGGGGTCGTAACGTTTGCATACGATCTTTGTTTTAGGCGTCTGATAGCCTCTTTGAAAGGTATCATCAAGACGAGTAATTTTAGGAAACTCAATCATGCCTTCAGCTATAATTGAGAAGCTTGATCCCGAAAAACCTTCATTTAGGCCCTCAAAATGTCCCCGGAAGTTAAAACTGCTAAAAATCGTAAATTGCCAAAATTGTCGGAAAACTATTTTGAGCCAGTTGGAAAAGGTGGGTGGCCATCGATATCAACCTAGATAAATCCTCCCTCATTATGAATAAATGGTCTACATTTCATTGAGTTCCCCTATCAGATGAGGAAATTTTTGTTGAATTTGGCCTCGCGTGAGCCACTTCCCTTGGTGCAAGAGCTACCCTGTTTTCACGACTTGATAAAGCCGGAGCCTTTGCTATAGAGTGCCCTTGATCTATGTGTCCATAATATGATCATTGTATGCCTATTGTATGCAGTCAGGGTTGAGCTTTGTTGGTGTTAGCTGCACTGCTACGTCTGAGGTGTCCAATAATGGTGGGAAATAAGGGCAAAGGAGATCCACATCAAACATTGGGTGCAGTCCAAGGAAAGGAGGAATTTTTAGCTCAAAAAAATTATCTCTCATGGCCTTGGTGATGGTATATGACCCATAACAGAGTGGGAGAATATTTTGATGGGGTCATGTAAGGCGTTCTTTCTGCAAGTGCAACCAAACTTTGTTTCCCACCTAAAACTTATCTAGTACTCAATGTTGATCATGGCGCTGCTTGTACTTGTCATTGGACTTCTGTAGGATATCCTGAACCTACTGGAGGATGTGTTGGATCCTCTCAATGAATCGGGTGTCTTTGTCAGCTTCAGTTGGAGAAAGACATGAGTCTATCGAGGTGACCGCAAGGGGAAGTGCAACATCTATGGCACCCAATGGTTGGAATCCCAACCCCACCTAAAAGGGGCTATGGTCGGTTGAGCTATGAAGGGCTCGGTTGTAGCTATGTTGGACATAGGGAAGGCTCTCATCCCATGTGCGAGGGTGATTTGAATTATACATGAAAATGATATACACAATCATTCAATTGACGACCTCGATTTGTCCATCTTTCTAGGGGTGGAAGGTCGTGGATTTGGTGAGCTTGGTGTCCAACAGTGACTAGAGGCTCGACTAGAATGTGTCGAGAAATCGACTGTCCCGATTTGAGACAATGGTTTATGGGATACCAAAATTTACCCAGACTCGTTCAAAGGAGAGCTTAGAAGTGGCCTCTGTTGTGATGTTCTTCTTGCAGGCCACCATAATCACCATCTTAGAAAAGTGATCAACAACCACAAAAACACAGTCATTTCCCCGCCTGGTGGATGATAGGCCTGATATGTAGTCCATTGAGATGGATTCCCATGGCCTGTGATCAGTAGGAAGAGGGTTGTACAAGCCCTATTTCTTAGTGGTCGGTTTGGCAATAGTGTAGGAAGTGAAAGAACTAATATACATGCTAACCTCCTGTCGAAGTTTCGGCTAGTAGAAATGTTTCTATAGCATCACCGCTGTATTTTCGATGCCGAAGTGTCCTGCCACCCGACTGTAGTGGGATTTCCATATCATCTTCACTCTCTCTCTTAATGGAACATGGATATGGCCCAGACGACACAACAACCTATCCCAAAGATGGGTCTATTTCATAGAGTTGGGGCCATCCAGAGGTCTCATGACCGCAGGAGTCTAGCATTGTGGTGAGTGCCACG
>SNQJ01S0028011.1:113879-144519 GCA_010110895.2 Picea sitchensis | reverse complement strand
AATCCAAAAATAAAAGAAAAAATTCTTTTTCATGTTTACAAAATTTTCTTTTATATTTTATCATAGTTATATTTAATAAATAAATGAAGGTTTTATATATATATTAATTAATTAGTGTAATTGTTTTTTATTATTGTTATTATTTTTTAATTAAATTAACTTTAATGTTTTTATT
This sequence comes from Picea sitchensis, assembly GCA_010110895.2. Classification (NCBI taxonomy): domain Eukaryota; kingdom Viridiplantae; phylum Streptophyta; class Pinopsida; order Pinales; family Pinaceae; genus Picea; species Picea sitchensis. The sequence goes on along the minus strand of SNQJ01S0028011.1, from coordinate 144,344 downwards.
AATATAACTTTATACTAGATTGTAGACCTATGGACCCTAAAAAAAATTGTTTACAAATCATAACCTAATCTCTTCTATAATAGTCTAGTCAAAACCTCCAAAAGCACACACATTATCGACGACAAGCTATGACTTTATGTTTTGTCTTTATGCCAATGGATTGGAATCCCGAGAATCCAAAATCCAAAAATAAAGGAAAAAATTCCTTTTTCATGTTTACAAAATTTTCTTTTATATTTTATCATAGTTATATTTAATAAATAAATGAAGGTTTAGTAATTCTATATTATTTTGTTATATATAAAAGATGATTTTTTCTATAAAAGACATAAAGTGAAGTGCTTATTCTAATTCATCACATACATAAGATTTTCAATTTAGCAATGAAGTAAGGGATGAGTATAAAAAGTTTATGGTTGTTACTTATAGGTTTGGATGTGGTCGAACCTCCACATGGATTGCCACATAGGTTTAGTGGTAGAACCTCCACATGGATTGCCACATAGGTTTAATGGCAACTTGTATGTTAATTTTTTCTTAATTTTAATCCAATTTAGTATTTTGCTCCTAATAATCTAAATTAAAAAAAAATGTAATTTTGTATTTTAAATAAAAAAATGAAACTAATTTGCATGCCATGGCTTTTAAATTATAACATAAGTAGAACTCCAAGACAATTTAAATCGCTCAAAAGAAAATCAAGAAGATCAAAACCCCAACCCATCACCACCACACAATGTAAACACTAAAATTGATGAGGGGTTGTTTATATTATGAACCCTTGAGGAACAATTAAGGGAGACTAGAGAGCGTAGCAGAGTCTCCTTGGCCACTTCTTTGGACATCATTGTGCAGTCCATTGCAAGTACCCAAGGGAAATTGACCTCTATTTATTATTATACGGCACAAATGTATGAATACTATAACATTGGTTTGGACAGAAACCAAGTCAAAGAATTGGGTATTTCAAAATAACAAATATTGTCTATTTTTAGGGATCCTAGAAATGGACAAGAACTACCATTGACCAGGAAACACATCTCTATTTACTTGTGCATCCATCACCAGATTAATCAAAACTAGAGGGATAGGTGGCATATGGTTTTTGATAAACCTCCCTGCAATAACAGGGAGATGCCCTTATATTTTCTGAGGAAATTATGAGTTGAGTTTATTATGGATAAGCATGTCAACTACTTTGACATTGGTGACTTCCATGGGGTGCGTCGAGGGACCACACAGGAACGAGAGCATGCCAGGCATGACCCTGTGTTAGGTCCTCATCCCCTAGACAAAGGCCTGACCCCCCTACCCAATAGCCTCTTGTTGCAGAGAATTTGCACCAGGTACAACTAGCCATCTCATCATTGACTTGCAGCCTAGTGCAACACAATAGATTTGTTGCACTATCTCGACAAGAGGTGTCTATCAATGACATTGATAGATGATCCAAATTATTTTTTAGAACAAAATGAAAGCAGAGATACTACAATGAACTACACATAAATATTTCCAGAAATAGATAAATATAGTAATACATGATTTCTATTAATGAAATAAATCTACAAAGATTGTAAAAATACAGAGTGAAAGACTCGCTATAATGGTGGCAACTTATCTCTGAGAAAACATGTGACAGCTACTCTCATTCACAAGAAGATGATTGTTACAATGAGGCTCCAAAGGCCTTTTTAACATAAGAAAAATCCAAAACCATAACCCCGGAAGATGAAAATCCAAAAGGTTTGCAGGCCCTGATGGGGGTAGGTGATACGTCAACTTCCTGGAGGTGTAACTTTTGCATACAATCTTCGTTTGAGGCGCTCGATACACCATTGGAAAGCTCTAACTGAGAAGAATTACTTTCGAGTGGCCCAGGTGAGTGCCTTAAGAAGTCACTTGGGCCCCAAATCCCCAAAAAACGTCATTTAAGGCCTCAAAACAACCCCAAAATTTTGGAACCCAAAAGACTGCTAAGATGGAAAACTGTTTTTCCAGCCCGTGAAATAGGTGGGTGGCCAGTGATATCCACCTGGATCAATCCTCCCTCCTCAGGAAGCAATGGTATCCATTGCATTGAGTTCACGGGGGAGAGGGGGGGAGCGTTTGTTGAATCTGATCCTTGGTGAGTTGCTTTCCTTGTTGGAGAAGTTGCGTTGCTTAGCTTGTTGAAGGCGGTCACGAACCTGTGGCTAGAAGGGTTGGACCTTTTTAATCAGTCTGGCTACATGAGATGACTGTGTGCAGAAGGAATCTTTGCACTTTATTGCAACCTTGTCAACCTGCTTCTGTTGGATAGAAGGTGCTTGGGATGAGGTTGTAGTGGTTGCAGTATCCTCTTGTTCACCTTTTGAACAGATTGTGAAGAAGCTAAATTTTGTAGTATGAGATACTACCTTGCAACATTGTTTAGGTGGGATAGTAGTTGGAACTGCCTCTGGTATCCTGTAGCGATGACCCCCCATAGTAACAATGACACTACGGGGTCAAGACTCATAGATAGCATGGCGCTTCCACATATATGGGTGGCCCAAGATAACATCACAGACATCCAGCGGGGAAACATCACATAATACCTCATCCTTGAAAGGTTGGATGTCGTATGACAATCGACATTGTGGTTGACACGAAGATCTCGTTCCTGTCGAAGCCACCCAATGTTGTATGGTTGCGGGTGTGGTGTTGTCGAGAATCCCAACTATTTTATGACCTTTGTTGAGATGAGGTTCTTTTATCTTCTGTTATCAACAATAAAATGCAGCGGGGTCTCGTTCACCCACATCTATGAATGAAAAAGGCGCTCCCCCTCTTCGGGATTTGTGGATTCTTCTCGTTGAATTGATGCAGTTGAGACAATAGCAGTGGGGTCTGCGTCGATGATCTGTGTTCTATCAGTATTTTTTGAATTAAGGTTCAACTCCTTGTCTTTGATCTCAGGCACCAATGACTATTTTGAGTGACATTCATCGGTATTGTGCAGGGGATTTTGTGGAAATCATGCCATTTTCCGGTGTCCTTCTTCATCTTCCTGTGACCCTTATTTTCCTGTGGCTTAGACTGGTTTTCAGGAAGCTGTTTGTTAGGGGCGTCTTTCTCATACTTTGGTTGTTACGTATTTGCAGATCCAAACTCCCATTTGTTATGGTGCCTAAATTTCTGCTCGATTTTAACAATATATCGATACCTAGCACCGAGTGATGAGATATCCAGAAAATCCATTTAAGTTTGGATGTATATGTGTAGAGCCTCGCGGTATTTCAAAGCCAAATGTCGCTCAGAGTATTTGATACCCATCTTGGTGCGCAAGGTATGGAAGGTATTGGTGAACTCCAGCATTGCTTGGCCCCTCTCTTGTCACAGTGTGGTCCATCTCATGTATTGATCTTCATAGTTTCCAACATGGTAATATTGTTCCTTGACCGCATCCACAAAAAAATCCAAAGTGGGATCGACCCCATATATTCTGGACTCCTCTGTGGAAATTTTCTCCCAGTAAGTTTCCCACCAATGTTTGGCATGGGGCAGAGCCTTAAGGAGTGCAAAGGTGATCTTTTCCCTGTCAGAAAAATGGTGAACATAGAAATAACTTTCTAGCAGATTTAACCATTTTTCTAGGTCATCCACATCTATCTGACCTTCAAATATGGGAATATTAAAATTAACCTGTACCTTGAAATTTGAGGTGCCTCGAAAGTGGTTTCTTGATAAAGATGTGCATGTTGTTATCGACAGACGTTGAAAGATGTGGGAAAAATTCTCCATCATTTTGTTCCTCTATCCCATGAGAGCTTGCTCAAGCAACAAATTAATAGAATCTTTTACTCTGTCGTTTTTTTTTTCTTCCTCCATGGAGGATTTCTTGGGCGTGCGAGAGCGATTGTCCTCAAGAGAGACAAGTGCGAGGCCCAACTTGCTATAATCAAACCTCGTCGAGGACATGCACTGAAAAACGATCAAGAGAAGCTTGCTCTGATACCACTGATCCAGATTATTTTTGAGAACGAAATGAAAGAAAAGATACTACAATGAACTACACATAAATATTTCTAGAAACAAAAAAATACAGTAATACATGATTTCTATTAATGAAAAAAATGTACCGAGACTGTAAAAATACAGAGTGAAAGACTCGCTAGATTGGTGGAAGCTTATTTCTGAGAAGAGATGTGACAGCTACTTTCATTCGCAAGAAGATGTTTGTTACAATGAGGCTCCAAATTCCTTTTTAACATAAGTAAAATCCAAAACCCTAACCCCGGAAGATGAAAATCCAAAAGGTTTGTGGGCTCAAATGGGGGTAGTTGATACGTCAAATTCTTGGGGGCGTAACTTTTGCATACGATCTCTATTTGGGGTGCTCGATGCACCATTGGAAAGGTATAAATGAGAATAATGACTTTTGACTGGCCTAGGTGAGTGCTAATATCAGTCACATAGGCCCCAAATCCCCAAAAAACGTCGTTTAGGGCCCCAAAACGGCCCCGGAAGTTTGGAACCCGAAAAATTTGCCGAAAAAATACCAAGATGGAAAACTATTTTTTGAGCCCATGGAATAGGTGGGTGGCCACCGATATCCACCTGGACCAATCCTCGCTCCTTAGGAAGAAATGGTCTCCATTGCGTTGAGTTCCCGAGGGAGAGGAGTAAGCGTTTGTTGAATATGAATCTTGGTGAGTTGCTTGCCTTGCTGGAGAAGTTGCACTGCTTAGCTTGTTGAAGGCTGTCACGAACCTGTGAATGGAAGGGTTGGAACTTTTTAACCAGTCTAGCTTCATGATATGACTATGTGCAGAAGGAATCTTTGTGCCTTGCTGCAACCTTGTCGACCTGCTTCTGTTGGATAGAAGGTGCTTGGGCCAAGGTTGTAGTGGTTGCAGTATCCTTTTGTTCACCTTTTGAATAGATTATGAAGAGTTGAATTTTGTAGTATGAGATACTACGTTGCAGCATTGTTTAGGTGGGACAATAGTTGGAACTACCTCTAGTATCCTGTGGAGATGACCCTCCAGAGTAAGAACGACACTACGGGGTCGAGACTCATAGATAGCATGGTGCTTCCACATATATGGCTAGCCTAAGAGAACATCACAGACATCTAGCGGGGAAACATCACATAATACCTCATCCTTGAAAGGTTGGATGTCATATGAAAATCGAAACTGTTGGCTTACATGAAGATCTCATCCCTGGTGAAGCCACCCGATGTTGTATGGTTGTGGGTGTGGTGTTGTCAAAAATCTCAACTATTTGACAACCTCTGCTGAGATGAGTTTCTTCTGGCTTCCGTAATCAAGAATAAAATGTAGCGGGGTCCCCTTCACCCTCATCTCTGAATGAAAAAGGTGCTCCCCGTCTTCAGGGTCTGTGGGTTCTTTTGGTTGAATTGTTGTGGTCGTGACAATAGAAGTGGGGTCTGTGTCGATGATCTGTTTTCTATCAGTATTTTCTGAATTAGATTCTGAATTAAGGTTCCAATCCTTGTCTTTGATCTTGGACACCAATGATTGTTTTGAGCGACATTCATCGGTGTTGTGCCAAGGGATTTTGTGGAAATCACACCATTTTTTTGTGTCCTTCGTCATATTCCCATGACCCTTCTTTTCTTGTGGCTTAGATTGGTTTTCAGGAAGATGTTTGTTAGGCTCATCTTTCTCATACTTTGGTTGTTATGTATTTGCAGATCCGAACTCCCGTTTGTTCTGGTGCCTAAATTTTTTCTCGATTTTAACAACATATCGATACACAGCACTAAGTGATGAGATATCCAGAAAATCCATTTTAGTTTGAATATATTTGTGTAGAGCCCCGCGGTATTTCAAAACCAAATTTCGCTCAGAGTCTTTGAAACCCATCTTGGTACGCAAGGTATGGAAGGTATTGGTGAACTCTGACACTACTTGGCCCCTCTCTTGCCACAGTGTGGTCCATCTCATGTACTAGTGTTCATAGTTTCCAATAGGGTAATATTGTTCCTTGATCACATCCACAAAACAATCCCAAGTGGTATCGGCCCCATATATTCTAGACTCCTCTGTGGAAATTTGCTCCCAGTAAGTTTCCCTCCAATTTCTCACCACTCTCCAGCGTTTTCTCAAATTTCTCCAGTATCACATGGCGGACCTCGTCCAATTGTGCTAGTACACTGTAAATCGCATCTGCATTTGGGTTGTTAGAATAATAATCCATCTGCTCACTGAGTAGTCTTGAGAATTCATCTTTACTATCAACATCTATATCGCCATATGCTTTGAAATTTTTTTCATGAATATCATGTAGAAATGCATACGAGATTCATCCGTTTGTTACACCTTTTTGTTTACTTTGGCTCGCTTGAACTTTTCTTCTCTACTCTTGATTTTTTGGTAAATTTGTCTGTCTATCTAGGTGACAATATGGCTTGAAATCAGAAGAGTTGAGCGTTGAGGTTAATGCCTTACCAAATTGCTTTGTATTTTTGTTTTCATCCCCTGTGTCGTTTTACTAGAATCTTCTGCCCCATTTTCTACTTCCCATTGACAGATGAATTAGCCCATATTTGTCCTTTCCATTGTTGCAAGCAACCTAGCCTTCCAATTGTGAAGCTCATTCTATTAAGTATGTATGATTTAACAAAAGACTCGGCCAAAAATTGTCGTGCGCAGTACCAACAACTCAAGCATCATTGTTATACAACTCTATCCATCCTTCTGCGTTACAACTCTTGGTGTCAAAAACAACTGTAAGTGATACTAGTGGTCTGCTCAAGCGATCAATTCTTATTCTTTTTCTTAACGGAATGCTCTGATTTGTCTGCGTCTGATGGTGCGATATCACTCATGACTTTGGGAATTATAGTTGTTGTTTCACTTGAATGGATTTCTTCTTAGACGAGCAGGTCACACAAGCATGAATCCGGTAGGATGAGGTAATATGAATGGTGTTCTAAGCGCTAACCCCCAGCCCAGCTAATCTCTTAAGTTATGGCTATAATGAATTCAAAATGGTGAATTCTACGTGGTAATTATGGCTTCCTCCTGCCAAACACCATACTTCCAGCCGCCACACCTTACCTACATAGTAGCAGATCCTGCTTAAGTTAGTTCACCAAGTCAAGTAATTGACACCAGCGTCCAAAACACTTACTTAACTTAATACATCTCCTAGGTACCACTATTACTATTGTTCCAGTCGAATACTCTTTAGGAAAGAAAGTCTTGATGCCAAGTTAGTTCTTATCTCGTTGCTTCACAAACCCTTATGCCTACCCCCACGTGGATGGGGTAGTGGGTGATGAAACAATCATGTGTCGTTCATTTAGAAATCATGGCACCTTGATTTTCCCAATTTAACAAGTGTCTGCCACGATCATCCTTCCTATACCAATATCAACAAATGTTAGCGGGAGGATCGATGTTAGCTGAAGGGTTGATGACAAGTGCCAAGAAAATGATCATCCTTCCTATACCAATATCAACAAATGTTAGCAGGAGGATCGATCTTTTTACTATGGTATGGGTTACTCAACTCTTTCCAGAATACGGTGATCAAGTTTTACTTTCACGGGCTTAAGGCTTGAATTAAAAAACAAGTGATGCACAAAAGTTCTATCAGGGCTATAGACACTTAGATGGAAGTGGAGCAAAGCATTTTAAACCTTGTTGTTACTCCATTAGACTGATCGGAACTATTACAACTATAAAATTTTAACAAGATCTTATGAAACTAATTAATCTTAATTAGTTGACTGATAGGTCTTGTGGGGAAATTTTACTGATAGCCACTAGTCTTTTTGAAAAGAAAGGAGCAAACACAGAAATATTGAAACACTTTTAGTGTAGAAATAGATTCAATATCATTATGATTCTAACCAAAATTTAGATAAAATTTCTACCTATCTTCCCTAATTGTCTTATGTTATCTTATGCTTTTACTTTGATGAAGACGAAGGCAAACAACACCAAACCAAGCTCCAAATAAATTTCTACTTTGTTAACAATTTATGCAATTGTCTATCACAATATTATCAATCGTGTGAGAAGATTGTTTTTCAAATATTTGAAAACTTCATTTCTGTTTGAGACACTGCCAAAAAAAATTTACATGAGGTTTTAGCGTTTAATATTGTGGGGATTTTTTTTCTAAGGATTTTTCCTTTTCTGTTTGAAGCTTCAGCGACTACCAAAACTTCTGCATGAGTTTTGACAGTTTTGATTTCATTCCAGATTTTTGACGTAGTTTTATTTCAAATATAATCATAAATTTTTATTTTCTTTTGTGTTTTAGAACTTAATCATAATTTTTTGTTTTTTTAGTGTTTTTTTTCAATAAGGATGACGACGTAGTTTTGATTTCAAATTTAATCAATTTTTTATTTATTTTGTTTTGTGTTTTATAACTTAATCGTAATTTTTTTAGTGCTTTTTTCTAAATAAGGATGAGGATGACGTAGCATCATTTCATTTTAGAGAATCTTGTCAATATTTTTGACCTTAAATATATGGAGTTGGATGTTGAATATATGGAGCAAGAAAAAGAAATTTTGCATGTTTAAGATTGGGATTAATTTATGCTTAATTTTGATGCATATATTTATTTTGATGTACATATTTATAGATTTGCATTTATTTTTGCATATTGTTCTAGCATGCTCAAGCTATGGAAGATGCTTATTCTTCAATTTTTCTCTGAGACACAACTTTCCTTGCATATATTTATAGATTTGCATTTATTTTTGCATATTGTTCTAGCATGCTCAAGCTATGGAAGATGCTTATTCTTCATTTTTTCTCTGAAACAATACTTTTCTTCTGAACATTTCAACACGCAACTTGTATCCTCGGTGGTACGAGATATGCAAAGCACTCAAACCTCTTGTACAAGTAGATGTTATGTTTGGAGAGCCAGGCAAGCTTGGAGAAAGTGACCAATAACATTTAGTACAAAGGTGGCATATGCATAAAGATGCTACAAAAGTTCCTCTACCTTCTTGGCAAAGACTTGTTGCTCTACAACTCCCTTGTTATTTATCAATACTTTCAATACTTATGGTGTGTATATTTTACTATTAAATAAACAAAAGTGGAAAAGGAATCATTACAGGATTGAGCATAGGTACATTATAACATTTTGTAAGTCTGAGATTTGTTTTGGTGAGCCACACATAAGAATATCCTTATAGATCATTAAAGATGAATTCAATAAGGATGCAAATAGGATGGTAAATGAGGGAGAAACCTTAGTGAAAGGTGTTTTAGGGAAATATGTTATTTGTGTGATATATAAAAATGGTATAGATAATTAAAGATGAAGTTCAGATGCAAATAGGATTAAAGATGAAATTCAATAAGGATGCAAATAGGATGGTAAATGAGGGAGAAACCTTAGTGAAAGATGTCTTAGGGAAATATGTTATTTGTGTGATATATAAAAATAAGACTTGAGAAAAATTAATAGTTTTTGAAGTTTGTTAGAAAGGGGCAACTTTGTGAAAATCAATAGTTTTGTGTTAGATTAAAAAACATCAACTTGATAAGCTTGATGATTTGGGGGTTTATTAAAAAATCCATTTTTGTGAAATGGACAAGTTTGGAATCTATTAGGTTTGGTTGGGATGGGACGTTAGCATGTAGACAAATAGTGTTCAAACATCAATGAATGTAGAGCCCATCTTTGACTTGGTTTTTCTTTATCATCAAAAGAACTTAATACAGTTATGAAAAACAAAATTGTTTTAAGTTGACTTTCCTAAATAGTTTATATTTTTAGTTTTATTAAAATATATTATAAAAAATTTGGTAAAAAAGTTGAAATCTCTCCTTTTTAATATTTTTTTTCTATTTTCTTTCTTAAATTTGTTCAAATTTATTTATTTTTTAAATAGTTTTAAAAAAAATACTTTGAACATTTTTTTTAAACTTCCTCTCCTTTAAAAAAAAACTAATATTAGTAATATTTATATCCAGAGGTAAGTTCATTAGTTAGATTGTAGTTTTCACCTATTTGGATGTTTCTATTAAATATAATATTTATATCCATAGAAAAGTCCTAAGGTTTATATACATACACATTAATGTGGGGATGAGTGAATCATTAACACAACTCCTTTTTGTTGATGTGTATTTATTTTTTGTTTTAGTAATGATGGTGGAGGCTAAGTTTTCAAAGATATTTTACAAATTTATTGTGTTGTTACTAGTATGAATATTAATGAGAATAAGTTTGTTTTGTTCACATCGTGTTTGGATGACATTCAAAATACTAGGATGGAAACAATATTTCATTTTCAACATCTTGATATTGTTTGATACTTAATCCTTGGGATTATGGTACATTGTAAATATTATTTTAGCAAAAATATGAAGAGTCATACATGAATAGGAAGAGTCATTCATACCTCTTGGAATATGCAACCGATATTAACTAATGTCTCACTTTAATGCAAATCAATTCATTTGTGGAGTTACTCATCCCTAGCATGACACTAGTATCAAAGTGAGGATTTCTTGATAACTCCATGGTCTCTCCCAAGATGCTTCCCTTCTCCCTCATTGCTTCCTTCATTAGTTTCCTCCATAGTTTATTCTAGTGTTGTTGTTTCCGTCATTGAGAAAGAGACGAATGAGCGGCCATTGATGAGAGTTCTGGTAACTCTTCCTGACTCCATTGATAGGAGTTTTGATGTCATTTCCAAACCTTTCTTTTGTGAGATTCATTTATCCTAAGGAGCCTCAACACCAAGTGTTGATAGCCAAAAAATCATTATTGATGGTGGTTTTTATACAGGTTCCATGAGATCTATAGAGCATTTTAGAGGCATATTATAGCTCGTTTTAAAGAATTCTTTATTGGATCAAATGGATTTTTTACGTAATTTCATTTTGTTTCCTAGTTTATGAGATATCGTTGATTGAAGTATCAAAGGTCTCTAAACTAGTGTGACGATGTGTACCTTGAGTTTCAGGAAACATTTTATCACTCCATGGGATACAACAGAACAAGAATATTATATCAATCGAAATTTGTCTTCAATACCTCAAATGGGTCTATTGGAGGGCCTAGTCGAATATGTCAACTAGACCCACCAGTCGATGGGGAATGGAAAATCAAATTGTAAGTTGATTGACTACATTGTCGAGTCAACCAACCAAAGTAGTTAAAAAGTGTAACTACCTGATAAGAAAATAAGAGTATAATATTGGGATCATGAATATAAGAAAGTGCTGGTATATTGTGATATATTGATATAATAAATTATATTGGTTATTGGTCTCTCCATTACTTTATCTTTCTTCTCTCTTCTATGTGTGTGTATATGTAGGTTGCTTATATAATACATGTGATGTACTACTAGTAGCCTCTCTACACAATCCCCTAGATTACAACATCAGTTCCATTGCTATAATTTTAACCCGAGTCTCTCGTGTGAGAACCAAGTATCCTAACCAAATAGGCTACCATGACACAACAATTTTGATTATCAATCGATGAGATGTTGACTAGAATTCATTTTTTCATTTGGGATAGTCGACAGTAAGTTCTTAATTCCATGTCCGGTTGACCAACGCCATGAAAATACAATTCACCAAACAAAATACAACAATGACATGAAGTACACAGGGAAGTACGTAGCAATCATTTTGCCTCGTGCCAATAGCTCAACATTCGTGCCAATTTTTCTATAAACGTAACCTAAGAGAGGTTGGAAGAATTCATTTGTGAGCTAGAGAAATTTTCAATTGAGTGCTCAGGTTAGAAATATCATGATACATGCATATTCCCCCCAAGATAAACCATTTTTTCTTAAGAAGGTTCTCAATTAGCCCAAAGTTTTGGCAAGTAGTAGGTCTCTAAACTAAATCCTCGTAGAGAACATGCAAATCCACAACATCAAATAGTACCATCGACAAAATATGAGAAGGAAATCTCTCCAAAAAACAAAAGGAACACACCCAACCCTTGATAGGGAATAGTTTGATCAAAGGAAATTCCGCACCACTTGGTTATTGTTTGACTCTGAATAAGACCTAATGAAGTGGAGTTGTAAACACTGACCATCAGAATCAACAAGGGTATATGGGAAAGAGGTATGACTGAATCATTCTTCCAACCTGCAAATCCTTAAAGTAGTCAAAAGCATCAGGTGAGTGTGGTGAGTGAACCATGTTTGCAACAAAAGTGAACTATCCAAGAAGAGCATAGTTCTTGCCATCCAATACACCATGAAGGATCTAGACTGAATGACCTCACTTATGGAATTTTCTAAGAGTTGGTACTTCTTAAAAATTGTAAAATGTAAATCTCCCTCTTCTTCAAGACAAAGAAGAATTTGGGTGTGGGTAAGATGTTTGAGGGTCTAGTTAACTCTGTCAACTAGACCCACCATTCAACTAAACAACATTCGACTAGGAATTTAAAGTCGAATTGTAGGTCAACTGACTCACCAAAAACGTTAAACAATTATAACTACCTGATAACCAATTCGGAGTTTAAATATGGGATCATGAATGTAAGAAAGTGGTGGTATATTGTGTTATCTTGACATAATAGATTATATTGGTTCGTGGTATCTCTATTACTTTCTCTTTCTTCTATATTATATCTGTGTGTATCGGTATGTTGTTTGTATAATACATGTGAAGTGCTACTAGTAACCTCTTTGCACAATCCCCTAGATTACAACAAGGTATTCAACAAAATATAATTTCATCATCTATAACAAAAGAAAAATACCACATGTTTTCAAGCCCAAGATAGAGTTTGGAATTTTCAACAAATTGGCACCAGGGTTTAACCCTTGGAAGATTGAACTGCACTTTGGGTCTCAGTTTCTAATACATATTCCTTAATCTCCAATAATTATTTTTCATTCAAAATAGAGAATATTACTATGAACATCTTGGTATCTTGGTCATATTGGTTGTGGAAAATGACATCTCTTTTCGGAAAAGGGAAAAATCAATCACATGAAGGAAGTAAGAGAGGACGCATAAAGAAGAATTTTAGAGGCAGGGGGGTAGGCACAATCCCCATGAGAGATCTGATATTCACTATCTCTATTGTGGAAATAAGTGATGTGAGGAAAACACATGTAGGATTCCATGGGAGAATAAAAAATACAAGTAGGAAGGAAGACACAAAGCTCCTAAATCCACTCAATTTGTTATTACTCATTACAATACTATCATAAATGAAGAAATATTCAAAACTTCATTTGTTATTGGAGAGATGCTTGGTTTCTTGGTATTGGTGTAACTTGCCACATGACTTTTCAGAGAGAATTATTTGAAGAATTAAATGAAAATTTTGATGGCACAGTACGTTTTGCAGATGGATCTAGTCTCAAACCTACAAGAATTGGCACCATTAGGCTAAAATTGTCTAGGTTCCCGAAATTTCTTTTACATAATGTTCTCTATATTCTTGAGTTGTGGAGGAACTCACTACCTCTTGTGCACATTCGAAAACAAAGCCATTCCATTCACATGTTTGATGGGAAATATGAAATAAGGTGATCTTCCAACAACATGGTCATTGTGACAGGATGGGAAGATGACAAATTGTTGAAGTTGAAAGGGACATCTGCACATGCATATAATTTTTTATACCTTTCTCACCATGATGGAGGTACATTGTCTTCTAGTATCTTGTGAATGTATGCTATATTTGGGCACCTCAACTATGATATTCTTCATATGTTGAATACAAATGCTTTTTTATTCTTTTCCTACCATTCCAAGCAATTTGCAACGATGTGAGGCTCCTATCCTTTGTAAACATAACAAGAATCATTTTCATGATTCCACCTCAAGAGAAATATAAAGATAGAGTTGATACACTCTGATTTGCATGGCCCCATGCCTATTCCATCTACCTTTGGTAATAGATATATCATGACTTTTATTTATGACTACACTAGGATGTATTGGGTGTATATGTTGAAACAAAAATCTCAAGGATTTGAAACTTTTATTTTTTTTTATCTATGGATTGAAAATGAAGCTCAATCTCATATTGTCACTTTTTGTACTGATAATGGAAGGGAATACACTTTAAATGAGTTTGAAATCTATATTTTCCAACATGGAATCAATCATCAAACTATTGTTCCATACAATCCTTAGCAAAATGGTGTAGCAGAAAAAATGAACAAGAAACTCTTGAATATCGTACGTTCAATGCTATTAGGATTCCATCTTACACACTTGGGAAGTGAAAATCAATTTTGATAGAACCCATCAGAGATGGACCAATTTATCATATAAAGATAGTAGAGATATCTCCACTGAATCATGCAGAGTTAGATTACTAAAGAAACAGTAAAGGTTTTGCACCATTACAGAAGTGTTTGTGCCGTCATGAGGACATGGCTACACAGTCCAGAAATAAAGGAGTCGCAGTTTAAAAAATATTGAAGAAACGTCTACACGAAATCTCGATGATATCTAAAGTGCTATGTTTAGATTGAAAATAGTAAAGAATGCCACGCCATCAAGATCACAGTGGATTTTCGATCAGATCAGATGGAAAAGGACTGGATAAAAACAAATCAAAATCTTTTGAAGTGGCGCAATCATTGCGCCATGAGTTTTCAACTAGATTGTAATCTTTTTATAGACAGGGAGATTTCCAATCTCAAGAGGAGGGCTTGAGCCTTTCGGCAGAGGAGGAAGCAGAGGGTCTAAAGGCTGCAGTTTACTATGTATATTCTTGATTTTCGAATACAACAGAGGCATTATCATGCTTATTGCTCATCAATTTTTAAGTCAAGGTGTGTTTTTCTTGCTTTTATGTTCTCTTTCTTACAGGAATACAAAGAAAATTTTTGCAATGCATTGATTGTCATGCATAGTTCAGATCTGATTGCAGTGGAGATTCCCCTGTTTATCACTTGTAGCTTGAAATTTGTATTCTTGTACATGGTTCTTATTTTTTAACAAGGTTTTAAGATCAGAACATCTTCTCCTATGAATGTATGGCTTCCTATCCCATACATTTATCCTTTATCTCCATGATTACATATATTCATGTGTTGCTTGGCCTTTAAGTTGTATGCCAATGACCTATGAAGTGATGTTGTTTGTATTAGACATTTTTTTTTATCTTCAGAGACAACTTCTAACACTAACATGAACCACAAATTCTAACACTAACATGAACCTGGATGGGAATGCAACACCATCTCAAGCAATATCGCAACCTAGACCATAAAGGTCCACCAAAGTGGCTCATAAAGACCCTTGAAAGTGTCCATCCTAATGAGGTTGGAAAGATAGGAACCATAAGTTCTACAAGACAATATGGAAATGACGTAGATAAGTCATATCCAGGTGATGTAAATGATATGGATGTTTCATTTGACTATGAATTGAATTCATCCACTAACATTGAACCAACTTCCTATGAAGAAGTTGTTTTTCATGTTGAGTGGAAAGAAGCCATGCATAAGTAGTCTGATGCTCTCATCAATAATGGGACATGGAATATAATGGATACTCCATTTGGAACCAAATGAATTGGCTACAGGTGGGTATACAAGAAAAAGTACAAATCAGAATACTCATTTTACAAGCATAAGGCAAGGCTTGTGGAAAAAGGATATGCATAGAAAGAAGGCATAGACTATGAGGAGACTTTTTTCCCCATATAAAAATGGGCTACAATTTGTGCATGGTTGGATTTGGCTGCACAAAATAGGTGGAATATTTATCACATGGATGTGAAGATAGCCTTCTTTACTGGAGACTTGAAAGAAAATGTATACATGTATCAACTAGAAGGATTTGTTATGAAAGGTTAAGAACATAAGGTGGGCTACAATTCGTGCATGGTTGGATTTGGATGCACAAAATAGGTGGAATATTTATCACATGGATGTGAAGATATCATTCTTTAATGGAGACTTGAAAGAGAATGTATACATGTATCAACTAGAAGGATTTGTTATGAAAGGTTAAGAACATAAGGTATGAAATATCATCAATTCTTTGTATGGCCTAAAGCAAACAACTCACACATGGTATGAAAAGTTATTTGAGCATATTTTTAAGATCAATTTCAAGCATTTTAATCTTGATAATGCAACTTTATTTGTAAAAAAAGTTGGCAAAACTATTGTATATCTTGTGGTGTAGGTAGATGTTTTTTTATAATAGGGAACAACAAATCATATATTGCATCCATACAGAAAGAATTAAATAAGGTTTTTGAGATGACTGACATGGGATGTATTCAATACTACTTGGGTATTGAACTAACTCATAATCCAAAGAATGTATTCATCTCCCAAAAGAACTACATTGGAGAACTATTGAACAAATTTGGCATGGCTAATTGTAATTGTCTCTCTACTCCGATGTAACAAAATATGAAGATAAGATCAAAAGAAGGGAATCAGTTTGAGGATGAAACTAAATATAGACATCTTGTGGGGAGTCTTATCTACCTTACTACTACCAAACCAAAAATTTCATTTGTAGTAGGGATCATTTCTAGGTTCATGAAAAAACTTTGTGAAGGACATTGGTATGATGCAAAGCGAGTTCTAAAGTGCTTGAATGGAACTCAATACCTTGGGCTCAAATACTCTAAGTTGGATTTATTCAAACTAGTTGGACATACAAATTCAGACTTTGATGGGGATAAGGAGAAATGAGTGTCTACTTCAAGATACCTCATGAGTCTTTGATAAAATGCTATCTCTTGGAGAGCATGCAAACAATATGTTCTAGTAGATTCCACTAGAAAGGAATAATATGTTCCTACTATGGAGGAGATAAAGGAGATTGTGTGGCTCAGGAAGATACTATAGGATTTGCAGGAAAAAGAGGTGAATGTTACTCCACTTTTGATTGATAACACTTCTACAATAAATTTTGCCAACAATCCTAGATTCCATGATCAAACCAAGCCCATCAACACAAAGTACCATCTTATTTGACATCATATAGAGGCCAAGACCATTCAGCTGATACAATGATCCACAAGTGAGTGAATTGCATTAATTTTCACCTAGAAAGATAGAATATGTGCCTACTACGGAGGATATAAAGGAGATTGTGTGGCTTAGGAAGATAGTAGAGGATTCATGGGAGAAACAAGTGAATTATACTCCTTCCACTAGAAAGGAAAAATATGTTCCTACTACATAGGAGATAAAGGAGATTGTGTGGGTTAGGAAGATACTAGAGGATTTACAAGAGAAACAGGTGAATGCTACTCCACATTTGATTGATAACACTCCTGCAATAAAGTTGTCCAAGAATCCTATATTCCATGATAAAACCAAGCACATTAACACAAAGTAGCATCTTTTTCAACATCATGTAAAGGCCAAGACCATTCAGCTGATATAGTGTGCCACAAGTGAGTGAATTGCATAAATGTTCACCAAAGTGCTTGGAAGAGAAAAATTTAAAAAGTTCAACTTACAAAAACCCCTTCAGATTAAGGGCGGGCAAGTTAGATGCCTAATCCTTTGGATTATGGTACAATGTAAATATTATCTTAGGGGAAATATGAAGAGTCGTAGGTGAATAGGAAGAGTCATTTCGACCTCTTGAAAGATGAAACGAAAGGTCAATTCATATTGTATTAATGAATGTCTCACTTTAACACAAATCAATTCATACATGGAGTTACTCATCCCTTGCCTAAAAAATATTAATGAAGTGGTAAAATACCTTGGTTTCCATATAAAACCCAACAATTATGGTAAAGTCGATTGGTGCTAGATTTTAACAAAGATTAAAAAATCATATTTCTTTCTGGTACAATAGGTGGATCTCTATGGGGGATAGGTCAATTATTGTAAAATATATTAGATGAAATTCCAGTCTTCTAGCACAATTTAGCCCACATTCCAAAGGGGATTTTGGAAAGGATCATGAATTTTTTTTTTTAATGTTTTGTGTAAAGGAAATAATGAGTATAATCAGATGGAGGTTGATAGATACACGTACATCTTAGGGGGGATGGGGTATCAAAGATATTCAAAATTTTGGTTTTTCCTTAGCTACAAAGTCCATATGGAATTTACTTACAAAATATATTCTTTGTAGGAGGATTATCATATAGAAACACATTGTGCTAAATTCACTCTTGGAATAGGTAAGAATGTAGAGGAAAAGTATCCAAAACATGTCAAATCATTGGAAAGACATGACATTATCCTTCCCTATGATTGGTAGATACTTATCATTGAGGGTTGTAAATGGGGCACATGTGAGAGTAGGGACTGATGAAATAATGGGATTTGGCTAGCAGGGGTTTATTGCTAAAAACATGATCTTAACTTGTAAGAGTTGGGGAGGTGAACACTAAATATGATAAACGATCCAACTAAAACTACCCTATGGTCTTAATGTTGGTTGTCATCTTAGAAATTAGGGTTGAATGATGAGATGAGCCAAGGATGAAATTCCTTTTTTACTGAACTGAGAAGATCCCATATAAGGTTGAGTGAGGATCCCAACGATTTAGTATGGACAGTGAACAAGAATAGGGGTGATTACACTGTGAATCTCAATTATCTATCTCTACAATCCCTTTGCCCTGTTGAGAGCAGATGGTGGTGGTCAAAATTATGGAAAGTCAAGGTTTCACCTAAGAGTATACTATTCGTGTGGTTGATTCTGAGTAATAAAGTATTGACTTGGGAAATTCTTCAAAAGAGGAACAAGATTATCCCTGGAAGGTGTTCATTGTGTAAATAAAATAAGGAGACTAACACTCATCTTTTCTCTTGTCCATTCTCTATCCAGGTTTGGAAGGATTTGGAGACTTTCTTGGGTTTTTAGGATTTGTGACATAAAGAGATTGTGGATATAAATTTTAAAGAGTGGCTTATAAGAAGAGAGTTGAATCCTTTTAGGGTATTTCCCTTCTTAGTCACTTGCAAAATATGGATGGACCACAACTCTATTTTATTTGAAGAAAACCCAATCCCATATTTTCAAATATCTACCCAAATAGTAGCTTTGTTTTTAGTTTACAAACATAATGTGAGTATAAAGGAGTAGAGAGTTATGGGATAACTTTCAATGGATAGGTCTTATGCTTAGTTTCTTCAACGGGGCCTATCAAGGGCCAGGGAAGACATGCAATTTTGGTTTTGTTTTATTTATATCAAATTCTCTTTCCTTCACTGCAATGAATAATTTGGGAAAATGAACAAATAATGATGGGGAATTAAAAGCTTTACTTTTCCTTGTGAAATCTACACTTAACAAAGGGATTGTTAGGATGAATTTTTGGGGGGTTTCAACTCTCACTAAAAAATGGATGCATGATCGACTTTAGGTCCATAGTACTAGTTTATCCCCATTGGTTAATCATTTGAAGGAGATTCCAAGCCAGTTTCAGGAGTAGTCTTTCAAACATGTCTATAGGGAGCTCAATGTTCAAGATGATACCCTTTCTAAAGATGGTTTATAAATATCAATATCAGGAGGGGATTTTAGTCACCTCTAAGTCTACTAATGTTTTTGAGATTTGTTTTTTTTTTTGTGGATGGATTTCAATGTGATTTTTTTGACAAGATTTGATTTGGTTACTTGATAGGTGTTTTGATGAAATGTAATGTAAGTCCTTTGGACATGTCAACTTTAGGATTATATTTCTGATGAATAGTGGGTAGAACTATATATAATTCAGTGATATGTATAGACAATAACATAAACTTTGACAAGTGTAGATCATGCACCATGTGAAATGCATTTTTAGTTCTCCTTCAACGAAAAATATGTTTTTTTTTCTTGGAAAAAACAAAATGTTCTTTAGTTGAGTTATATTTTTAACTTATTTATATGTTACTATAAAAAACAATTAGTAAATAAAATTCATCTTCCGCACATACATATAGTCCACACACATATATCTTATGCACCTCTGCATAGGTATATCCCCACACAATGAACACTTAGTCTAATAGTTATCAATGTTGTCAATAATAAAAAAATGTTATGCATATGCATAAGCTTAACAAAAGAATAGATCAAAACATTGTTTTAGGCTTCTGAGAGAAAAAACTAGATTCTGCATGCGGCCACTCCCTCCTCCTCTAGACGGAGTCGTCGCACCCTGAATTGTTGCATACCACCAAGCCAGAGCATCTGATCTTTGGCGATGAACATAGGGGGGGTACAACCCCCCTCATATCGAAATGTGGTTGTGAACTACCGAGAGGAGACTAGGGCCAAGCAGTCAAATTTTGAGTCGTTTCCCCATCTAAGGGATCAACTTCTCGCCAAAGAACAGGGTTTCAGCAAAGAGATGGATGTGGAGACGAGTACGTCTCATCCAAAGGTGTCTCAAGGATGGGAACCGGGAAAATGCATTCCCCAATCTGATAAACCACCCAGGTATACTATCAAATCGACTAGGGTTGGGGAACACACCCAGTTTGTGAAAGAGAATGCCCTAATAGGGAAATTTTTGGGCCTCTGGCCATCAGAAAGGGACCTCATGCAATGGATCAAAGATTGGTGGAAACCAAAGGGAGACTATGAATTTCAACTCAGTTCCAAGGGGTTCTGCACGATCATCCTGTACAACTTAGAGGACAAGGATCGTATATTTGACAATGGGTCATACTTATACAACTCTATAGGGCTATTCCTTAGGTTCTGGATGGATTTCTTTAGCCCAGAGAAAGAGGAATTCACCATGGCACCAGTCTAGATCTGACTCTATTCCCTTCCCTAGGAATTCTAGCTTGAGGAAATCCTCATGGGGATAGGGAATACAGTGGGAAGATATGTCAAATACTCAGAGGTGACAAAACAAAGAAAATACACCTCCTATGCCCGCATATGTGTATACATGGATAGATCGAAGGCCTTACCAGGTTTAGTAACCTTAGAATACCAAGATGAGGACTAGAACCAAACCATGGATTATGATCACATTCCCTTCTGATGCAGAAAATGTCATGAGCATGGTCACCTTTTCCGTGATTGTCATTCAAATGCCCAAAATTCAAAAGCAAGGCACGATAAGCAAAAGGATGGCTACAAAAAGGTCACAAGCAAGAAAAAACAACCCCCCGGGAAGCATAATCAAGAAAGAAACCAAAAAAATCCTATCAAGAACTATTTTGACATCCTAAATCAGCTCCCAATGAAAGAGGAGGTGGAAAATACACAAAACCTGGACAAGGATGAAGGAAAGGCCAAGCTACAGCCGAAATCGGCCAAAGAACAGAGCCACGAAACAAATCCCATAACTCATCATAATGACGATAAGCCAGAGGATGGGGGAGATACCCTCATGCAGTTAGATGACCAGGATCTAGTGGACATTGACCTGGAGAAACTGGAGGAAGCCTTCAATAAAAAGGAGTTACAAACCATCCCAGTAGAACAACTCAGGAAAGTGCATAAAGTATTCATCTATTCCATGACAAGGGACACTTCGAGACTAGGAATATCCTCATATACAACTCCTGAGCATAGGCGCACCCCCCATGAAAGAAAACGTTGAGGCCGCAACTCATCTCACCAACTCATCAAGGAGGTAGGAAACTGCATGCTTAATTCGGGACAGATCCACCACCTTACGGAAGGGTACTTAGCTCCACCACCCAACTCATCATGATGAATATCATCACATGGAACATTAGAGGGCTTAAAGCAAGGTCCAAACAAAGGACCCTTCGAGACAATATTTGTGTAGACAATCCATACATGCTCCTTCTACAGGAAACAAAATGTGTTGGGGAAACAACTAAGGAAATTTTTCAACGATGATGGAGGAACTATAAATCCATTCACACATATTCAAATGGTGTTGTATGGGGCTTATCCATTTTATGGAATCATGCCATAGTCATTATAGATCAACCTTTTTCCACGGTTGGCACACTCACGATCCACTTCAGGGCCCTAGGATCTAACAAAGATGGAATGATCACAAATGTATATGGGCCGCAAAGTTCACAAGACAAAGACCTTTTCGTGCACATGATATCTAAAGTAAGTTAGTTTTTGGGATCAACGCATTGGAAAATAGGGGGACACTTCAACATAATTCTCACGCTGGAGGAAAAGACTAGTGGCACAAAGCGGCTCGATCAGGACAATGGTAAGTTTAGAACATTAATACACCATCTAAAATTGATTGACATAGAAACTAGAAATGGAATTTTCACTTGGTCCAACCGGAGGTCTGGCACCCAACATGTTGCAAGTAGACTAGATCACTTCCTCATCTCTGAATCACTATTGATGGACTATCCAGTGTTAGAAGCCAACATCCTCCCAAAAGCTAGTTTATATCATTGGCCAGTCTCTCTCTGGATTGACACAGGAGCCACACCCAAGCTCAAGCCCTTCATTTTTGAAAAGTTTTGGCTCACCCACCCAGATTTTCAATAACTCTCCACAACATGGTGGAGGCAAGAGGAGATAGACCATGGCAAATGCATGTATAAATTCTAGCAAAGGCTAAAAAATTTTGAATGGAATTTAAAGAACTGGAATAAAAATGTGTTTGGTAATATCTTCCATAAAAAGCAGGAGATCGAGAAACGCCTAGAGAACCTACAACAAGAATTTATTTTGCAGGGACAGATGGAAAAATCTGCAAGGGAGGAAGAAAATTTACAAGCAGATCTAGAGGAGCGCCAGAAGCAAGATGAGATACTTTAGAGACATAAATCGAGAGTACAATAGCTTAAGGAGGGTGAAAATAACACCAAGCTCTTCCATTGTTCCATGGTGCACATATGATATATCGACATAATTACCCAACTATAAGAAAACCAGGGTAACCCTATTCAGGATCACGCAAGCATCAAAGAAGAGTTGATGAAATACTACAAATACCTCCTCACAGAAACTCTAAGGGATAGAATGTCGGCCATAAGAAATATAACCTGACATATCCCCTCTCTGATCACAAAGGAACATAATGAAACACTAATGAGGCCAATCACACAAGAGGAAGTTGATCAAGCAGTTAAAAATATGCCACTAAGCAAAGCCCCAGGTCTGGATGGCTTTACAACATAATTTTTTCACTATTGTTGGTCGTTGATCAGGGACGAAGTATGGAAAGTAGTAGAGGATTAAAAACATCTAGACAAGTCCTCTTGGCTTTCAATGCCACTTTCCTCACTTTAATCCCAAAGGAAGAAAGGGTAACCCATCCGAAGCAGTTTAGGCCCATAGCCCTCTGCAATATGATCTACAAAATCATCATGAAGGTAATATCCACACGGCTCAAACCGGTCATGCCCTTCATCATATCCAAGGAGTAATCATGATACATGGAGGGATTACAAATCATGGATAGTGTCATCCTGGCGCATGAGGTAATACACACACTCAAGTCAACGTGTACCCCAAGTATGCTCATCAAACTTGATCTCTTTAAATCCTTTGATAGAATAAGATGGAAATATATGTGATCCATCCTCAAAGCCTTTGGTTTTGACACCACTTGGATATCTTGGATCATGCAACTCACTTCATCAGCCTTCTTCTCCGTTCTAGTTAACGGAGTACCCTCCCAACCCTTTTCCCCCACCAAAGGCATTTGTTAGGGGGGCACCCTTTCCCCCTTCCTTTTTGTCATAATGGCTAAAGGCCTTGGTTGGTACATTAAATCCTCAGTTGAATATGGTTCCCTCAAAGGCCTACCTCTTCACAATCTCCAGCCGACACCCTCTCACAATCAATTTGTGGATGATACCTTGTTGATGAATACCCCCACTACCCAGAAGTCTAACAAGATCAAGACCATTCTCACAGATTTTTCAGAAGCTTTTGGAACCTCCCTCAACCTGGAAAAGTTGCAAATTTACTTCTTCAATATCCCTATGGCAATCCAAACCCATATCTCCAGACTTTTGGGGATCCCCAAGAGCTCCCTTCTATCTAATTATCTTGGCATCCCCCTCATAGGATCAACCACTCACAACATCTCTTGGGATAGCCTCATGTTATCCATCTCTAACTGTTTAAACTCCTGGACCTTCCACTCTCTCAACCTCTCAACTCAACTTGTCCTTCTAAAATGTGTGCTTCAAGCACTGCCAACATACCTTTTTACAGCCTTGGAAGCACCTCATTCAGTTATCAAAGCCATCAGAAACCTCCAATGCAAATTTCTCTGGCATGGACACCATCCGAAAAAGAAGTGCACTCTAGTAGGCTGGGATAAAATTTACAGGCCTAAATCAATTGGTGGAATGGGTCTTAGGGACCCAGGGAAGCTCAATCACATAATGGGGGAAAAACTTTTGTGGTGTTGACTCAAACACCCCACAGAGTTATGGGATAAACTTTGGAAACTCAAATATGCACCCACCACTAGTGAGGACTTCCTCATCAGACTCAATGATCTGATTCAGGGATCCAACATATGGAACACAACTTGGTACAATTGGCCTCTTATACATAAACATGCTTTCTGGGAGATATGAAATGGAGAAAGTTCTTTATTCTGGAAAGACTCCTGGCAGGAATTTCCACCACTGCACTCCATAGAAGAGATAAGCCCCCTTCATCAACAAAATAAATCAATGGACACACTACATGTCAAGGATCTTTGGAAGGAAAACATGCCGCAACACCCTTGACACGTATGGAAGACTCAACCCCATGAACTAAGAATATCGGAAGACATCAATACATTGCCCTGGAGGGATTGCACCCTACAACGAAATATTTTCATTAGTGAAGATCCAGACATTCTCAGGTGGGGACACTTGCCAACAGGTAACTTCTTGGTCTAAGAAGCATACCATCTCCATGAAAATTACCACATGCAACCTAAAGAGCACATATGGTCTAAAATCTGGAATCCCAAATTTTGGCCAAAAGCCTCCCTTTTTATCTGGTTGATTGCCAAGAATCACATACTCACTTGGGATAACCTTCGGAAACGAGGCTTTGTGGGACCTTCGATATGCCTCCTCTGTCAACCACAGGAGGAAACAATGGAGAATATATTAAATCAATGTGCTCACAGTGAAGTAATATGCGATATGACAACGCAGATAATGCATCACTCCAACAGGAACAAAGCAAGCATTATCGACACTATTGAAAACTAGGACACCATTTCCTACCAAAACCCCATCTTAGATCACATCTAGCAACTGCTACCAGGCATCATATTCTGGCAAATCTAGAAAGAGTGCAATAAACAAATTTTTCACTCTACTTCCTCCCCCGCCCACTCTACTTGGGAAAATATCCTCACCCTTGTTCAGGAAACAATCAGAATTGAGCCCTGGACATAAGATGATATGCATTGCAATCCCTCTGAAAGTCACATTTTCTTGGCTTGGAAACTAAAACTCCCTAGCAACCTCCACCAGGCCCACTCTCGTTTAGCCAAACTTTCCTGCATACCACTCTCTTGGTCCCCTCCCCCTTTGGGCTTTTTCAAATCAAATTTTGATGGCTCCTCGAAGGGAAATCTAGGGTCAACTGGTTTTGGCGCAGTTCTCTGAGAAAGTGTGGGGTGGATTCTACACATCACCGCAAGTTACTTGGGACTCAATAGAAACAATGCAACATAACTTTAGAGTCTCCTTAAGGGAAACAAATTAGCAATCAATCACAATGGAAGGGGACTCCCAGGTGACAATCCATCTTGTCTCAAAAATCATCCATGGCTCACACCCCTTGAAAGTTTCCCCAAGTTGGAGACTCCTAGGACTATTGGGGGAATTCAGAGCCCTACTTCAACCCAACCTCATCTCAATCCCCTCACATGTGAAAAGAGAAGCGAATAAGATAACAGATTGCCTAGCTAATGAGGGAGTAGACTCAAAGGAGGAGATGATTCAAATGGATGCTCGAATTTCCCTAGCCCCCAGGTTGCTGAGTCGTTGTATGGATATATCTCGAAGAGACTGCCCCTCCCCGGATGGGGTGCCACGTAGCTTGAATGCGCCATGCAGTAACCATGCAACCTAGGATATTAATGAGGTATGCCTCCACCCTACTCTTCATTTATCAGATGGAGGACATACTTTGTAACACTCTTGGGTAGGATGGACTACTCCCCTATGCATGTTTAATAGCGCTCTCAGTACGCCATATTGGAGGGGTGATGACGGGTACGGGATGCGTGTGTGAGGTCACCTCATTTTTCTTGGTACTCCTCCATTTTTTTCGGGATGGCTATGGCTCTTTTAATTCGACTCAGTTTACACATTGGTGCTCTTCTCTGCTCAATTGTTCAGTTTTGTGCACTCTTCTTCTCAGTTTCATCTGGCCTTCCATCTTCGCCATGCCCCGTGAGCGTGGGATACCCAAGAGGGGTTCCTCTTGGTATTTCTATGTAGTGAGGCAGAGACACCTTCAGAAGCTCACACAATCTTCCTCAACAACTCTTATTCAAATGGATAAGTTGTCGAAGTTGCCTCCCATGGCCTATGTGGAGAAGGAATTTCTAGAGTAACCAATTACGGTTCCACCAGACTCCCTCGTCTACACAATTCTGAACCACCACAACCGACCTAGAACCAATCTCCCTGCAATTTCTATAGCGACAGCCTTGGAGGGGGCGACCTGCATAGTCCAAGAAGAAACTCCCTAGGCAGATCGACCGATTGAGCCTCCACTGCATACTTCATCCATGGCCCAAGAGCTTCACCCACCTTGCTTCATGGCACCATAGCACTTGGAGTTCAACTTCGAGATGAGGTGGGACATGACAGAGCAGCTCCATAAGCACACTCTCTTGAGTAACAGACTTGAAATATTGTTCGACGCCTTCTCGTGCACACAAAGCAAGCAAATATTCTCAAACTATGCTCAACCTTACGTCTTCACTCCTCGCGGCGACACTCCAGATGCAGGTTTTCATAGTTCCTTTAATGGTTAAAGTTCACAGGCTCTCTGCACTCCCTCTGCAAAATACAGGGACTTTTTGTACCATTGTTCAACTTTCTTTTTTTATGCTCTATCCATATTTCATGTTCATTCTTTTTGGTTATTTTCATAAGTGATTGAAATGGGCGTAAATTATAGAAATTATGGATAAATTTTATAACATAGTATTTGATAATGATATCTGTTAGCTCGTGTAAAAACGATTTTTTAATTTTTTAAATATAGTCCTATACAAATAATTAAAAGATTAATAACTATTTATTAATTTAACAAAATTTAATTATACATCTTCAACATAGACATATTGCAGGCACAGATATAGCTTCCACATATCCACACAGGTATATTCAACACAAGGAACACTTAGTCTAATAGTTATCAATGTTATCAATAAAAGAATATTGTTATGCATATGCTTAAAAAAATGTTTTTTAAGTGTTATGTGTTAAAATAAAAGTTAATTGTTAATTTAATAAAAGTTAATTTTACATTACAATTTTTTTAACGTATATGTGTATTAAAAATAAAATTTAATTATACATCTTCAATAGAGACATGTAGTACGCACAGATATAGTTTGCACACCTCCTCACAAGCATATCTATGCACAATGAAAACTTAGTAAAAAAAATGCATCTTCAACACAGATATATAGTCCACACACATATAGCTTATGCACGTCACACAGGTATATCCCCGCACAATGAACGCTTAGTCTAATAGTTATCAATGTTGTCAATAATAGAATATTGTTATGCATATGCATATGCTTAACAGAATGAATTTTAAGTATATAGGTATATTAAAAATAAAAATTATTAATTTAATAAATGTTAATTATACATCTTTAACAAAGATATAGCTTCCACACCTCGGCACAAGTGTATCCAACAATTCGTAAATAAAAAACATAAAAAAATGATGTAGTTATTTTTGTAAGTGATTGAAATGGGATGATAAAAATTATGGCTAAATTTTATAACATAGAATTTGATAATGATATCTATTAGTTGGTGTAAAAATGACTTTTAAATTTTTTTATTATAGTCTTATATAAATAATTAAAAAAATTAATAATTATTTATTAATTTAATTATACATCTTCAAGATAATGATGACTTAGTAAATAAAATATACCCATTCAATTTAAACCTGTACATGCACTTGTTCCAACCATCCACTACAACTGCATTATTAAATTCTTGTACATACACTCATTGCAACCATCCATTACAACTCTATAATTAAATTTCTGATTAAATTTTCACAATCAAACAATAAGATCATGTTTTGAAATACCAACCATAAGATCATGTTTTGAAATACCAACCAGAAAATATAAAAAAAATCAAAATGATAACTCTCAATAATTCATTTTACAAATGTAACATCAACATGGTTGAAAATATTCTTATTTTAAAATAATTTTATTTATAAAAGATTTAGTATAAAATAATTTTTATTTATAAGAGATTTAGTATTTTGAATATGATTTTGATTTATACGAAATAACATTTCCTATTCTATTTATGAAAATTATTATCTTATATAAATGCTACATTCGTAAATATTGTTTTTTTATTTTTTATTTTTTATTTAATGTTGTTATTTTTTCTACCTCTAAATTGTTAGGATTATCTTTAATACTAATATCAATTTAGTATAAATAATAATAAAATTAGCAATGAATTATTTATTTAGTTGTAGAAATAAATTTATTTTAATTATTCATTATTCATTTAAATTATAATAACCCCACTAATTTATAAGCATTGTTTCTATGCTTAATCATTCATTGGGTTATACTCTTTTATCTCGTTATTCATTTTTAGTCATTCAATTATTTAAGAATATATTATTCACTTAAAAATTAGGGAAAAGGTTTTGGTGCATAGATTTACTAATACCAAAATTACATTAACCTATATTCCTAAAACTTTAATTGAAAGTGAAGTGGTGGGACATTACTTATCAAAATTACTTAAAATATATTCATAATAACAATAAAGTTTATACTAAAACCAAAAAACAATGACAACCTCTTATTATAATATAATGCAACAAAATTCTATGAAATAAATTGTCAACCAATTCTTATTCTTATTTATTCTATAAAATAAATGGTCAATAAAATTAAAAGAAGATGTGTTACATAAAAAAAATATAGATCTGAGCTTGGCATTAAATTTTGAAATTAGAATGTTGTATGTTAAAAAAATTTATGAAAATTATAATAATTATGTAAAATAAAGAGAAAATTAATGAATTTCAAGTGCCAACAACTTAAAAATTCATGAGCATGCAGATCATCACTATTAATAGTTACAAAGGCTAACATATTACTAGACAATGAAGAGTTTCTATGCTTAAATAGAGATGTAAGCACATATGAGATTGTTATTAATTTTCTAAGGCTTTCACACGATTAGACAACCACTCATTAAATTTGATAATGTAACTTTATTCATAACCATATGAATAACAACCATACAATTATTTCCTCTTATTCTAAAATAGGATGGTGTTTGACTCAACTCTCATTATTTTGGTTTTATAAAATATTCATTTAACTTTAGTTGTTATCTATCATATTAATATTCATCTTGACTTAGTCTATTTTGTGTAGATTTTCTAATTATTAATTTTTTTCTAACTTTCTTGTGTAGATTTTCTAATTATTAATTTTTTTCTAGTTTGAATTTTCTATTTGTTATTTTTTTCATATTGTGTGAGTATAGAGAGAGAAATCCTTCTATGTTCATGTCTCTATTTCTCACACATAATGTACAACATAATCACTGATTTCAAACTAAAGTTAGGTGCATTTACTCAATACTTTTTAAAATCAATTTTGATGAACAGAGAGATATGGAAGGAAAATGAAGAACTGTGGATTATTGGAATTACTAATAAACTAAAAATTTAATAACGAAGAATTAGAAATAGTTGGAACCAAATCTTGAAAAGTTGAGTAATCCACTTCACATTGTATACAGGTATATTTCATTGGAGTGGTTAAGCTATGAATTTGTATTCACTATCACTACATCCAACTCCACTAGCCTCAAGGTTCTAGATTATTGTTAAATAAATGTGTATATATTGGTTCATGGATGGTTTGGTATTTTGGCCTAGTATATACAGAAACACCTAAAATATATTAGGATATAAGAGACATGGAGATGGAAAAAAGAGTTTGGGCGAGAAAGGAGATACCAAATCAAACTAAATAGTGGAAGATAACAAAGATTGCAATGGAATGTTCATAATTGTAAATTATGTTACAAATTTGGTTACAAGATTGTTCAAAAACAAATACATGGCAACATTGCACTTCACATGTATTTATTCCACTGACATGAATTCAATGACCTCAATGAATATATGTTGTAGTTATATAAGATTAAAATTCCAAACTTAGGTTATCTAGATTTGGAAAATTCCTCATCCAATCAACGTATGTGCTTAAATCGAGGTGTAAGTTCAAGTAATCATCCACATATGACATTGTTATTAATTTTATCCATTATTTTGATTTTATACAATATTCATTTAACTTTAATTGTATTCTATTTTATTAATATTCATCTTGACCCAGTCTATTTTATGTACATTTTCTAATTATTATTATTTTCTAGTT
>SNQJ01S0028011.1:75778-90751 GCA_010110895.2 Picea sitchensis | reverse complement strand
ACTTCCTCCAAGTTGTTGTTGTCATATACAAAGGTATCATAAGGGATCTTATTGGATTTAATAATCATGACCTTAGTCTTATCAGTATTAACAGTCATACCCATATTGGAGCAAAAATCCTTGAGGATTCTTAGTTGGTTTTTCAATATCATGGGGACTCCTTTCCATAAGAACGATATTATCGGCATATAGAAGAAGATTCATGAATATACTAGTGAGAGTAACGCCGACACAACCTGCTTTTTCCAAGCAATCTTCAAACTTGTCAATGTATATGCCAAAAAGGGTAGGGGACAAGGGACAACCTTGTTTGACTCTGATATTGCAATTAATCTCTTTTGACCAGCCCTCAATGTTTTTAAACTTAGCAATAAAGTTCTCATACATCCTTATTGCAACAGCCCTCAACTCGAGAGGCACTTTTATCTCTTCCAACCTATTCCAAAGGTTTTTCCTAGGAACCATGTCAAAATCTTTTCTAAAGTCAACAAAACAACACAAAAGATTGGTTTTAGTATTGCGGAACTCCTCTGTAATGATCCTAAAGGTAACAAGATGGTCCACAGTTGAATGATATCTCATAAACCCGGCTTGGCCTTTAGCTCTTTTACCGTGACTTTCTATCCAAAGGATAATCTTCTTTTCCAAAATAATTCCATAAAGCTTGGCTAAAATCGGGCTAATCATAATGGTCCTATAATTAGAGGGAATGTTTCTATCCCCATTTTAAAAAGAACAATGAGGATTTGCGTCCAGGGTTTAGGGAAGCCCTGCTTGACTATTAAATTGAAGGGCTTGTGTATGTGAGGAATAAGGATTAGCCCTTCGATTTTAAAATTTTCATCTTGGTATCATTCAATGTCCTTAGCTTTCCCATTCACAAGTTGCTTAACCCCAAACTCTATGTCATCTAAAGAAAAAACTTCTTCCTTTGAAGGGATAATAGGAATGTTGTCCATGACATTAGGGAACTCGTAAAGACTTTTAAGGTATGAATTCCAGTCCCTTAAGGGAATCTTATTATTTTCTTTAGTATTGTGGTTTAGAATTTGGCTCTAGAACTTCTTAGGATCCATCTTATATAGTTGTGAAAGTTGATCTTGCCTTTTATTGATATAGTGCCTTTTTTTCCTTTTAATTAGGTCTTTGTACGTATTGATCTTATCGCGTTTTAATGACTCATTAGAAGCATCCCTAATGGATTTTCTATAAATTTTACATTCTTTATCATACCAAGCATTGGTCGTTCTATTATTCTTTTTATAGGACACCTCGAAAGAGAACTTGAATAGAAGTGAAAAGGGTAGTTGTAAAATTATGACATATTTCTTCAATGTTGTACTTATAAGTTAGGAGATTTAATTTACTATTTAAATCCTTTAAGAAAATGTCAAATTTACTTTTGTTAAAGCACAAATTCCTTTGATTATCATAATTCTCTTCAATGGATCTCCTATGCATGGAAAATTTTAGAGTTAGGGTTAAAGGTTTATGATCAGAGTCAAGCTCATGGTCATTTAAAAGGTCAAAAGTTGTTATTTTGTTGGAAACGTGGATATAAGATATCACATAATCTACAACACTACTACCTAGCCCATGAATACAAGTCATATGGTTGGAGTTTGGCCACTTCATTACTCCACTGCAAATTATTAGGTCTTGAGAGCTGCAGAGCTTGACCAACTCAGTACCAAAAAAATTCTCAGTTAGGTCTTCAGAGTTTCTTTTGTAGCTATTAGATAAAACAAGGTCCTTATCTAGCCATAAAGGATTATGGTTGGAATCAGTACTTAAAAGAGTAGATTGTTTAGTTTCAACCCTAGCATTAAAGTCTCCTAGCATGAGGATATTACCTTCAATTTTCAAACTATAAATATCTTGTTCTAAATTATTATAGGGACAATTGTTATCTAGATTATTTTTCTTATAAAAAGTAGAATTAATAGGTGCAAAGTAGCAAATTGCTATATACACTTCTTAGTGTTGGTGTCTAAAATTTCTATCCAACTGTATTGATTGAGAGGATCAATCTTATGAAGTTGAATGTGAGGAAAAATGCTCTTTCTAATATAAAAAGCTATGCCTCCTATCCCTCTATGGTGGGATTTTTTGTTCCATGTCGACCACAAGACAAATCCTTCTATGTTAGCGACCTTAGACTCCTCATGCTCCCAACTTTCAACTAGACAGATAATATCAATATCACTCGGGATCCAACTTATCATAGGACCTTTGCGCCATGGAAAGCCACGACAGTTACAAAAAAGGATCCCGAGTGTCCCAAATTCCTATTTATTATTATCCTTTTGGTCTCTATCCCTAACAATAGATTTTGGATTTCTAATTATTGCCCATTTTCCTTCTTTCCTGCCTTCTTTTACCTTTTGAACTTTCTTCCTTAATTCAACTTCGTCTTCAGGAATGAGGTCTTCATTTATAAATATTCCTGACCCTTTTAAGCTCGAAGATTTACTAAGTATGCTATATTTATGGTCATTACAACTTACTTTGACACGGATCAACCTATCTTTGTGATCAATTATTTTTCCTAGCCTCTTTGCTTCTATGAGGTAAGTTGTATCAATTTGTGATTTATTATTTAATTTTTTTTTTACTATTGCTAGTGTATCCTCCTCTTGTTGTTCTTTTATACCAAAAATTATGAGGTTTAAGGCTCTTTTGTTACGCTCATGGTCCAGTTCGATTAGCTTATTCATTTCCTCTTTGATGGATTTGTAATATTAATATATATATATATATATATTTAAATTATTATATATCCTATAATTAATTAATTAAATCTCATTTAATTATTTTAACTATTTAATATGGGTGTGTGCACAAAGTTATTGGATGAAAAAGTGGCAAGGGGGTCAGCAGGAATAGTCACTCTCAGCAATGCGTGCGCCTCCGTGATTCTATAGGCTTGGTCAATCTCGAACCTCTACTCAACTTGTCACGTAGGCTTACTAGAAGGAGCGCAACGGACCACGCGACTTGTGTCCATTTGCACACATGGAGCTCATGTTTTTACCTTCATTGAGAAAACATAGAAGAGGAGAAAAGTCAAGATCTTGCCACCCTGTCCCACTCAAGCCAGGTATGTTCAATATTTCTCTTCTTTTCCTCCCAAATTTAGTAATTTTTAATTTTATTCAATTAACTTAATATATTCTAAAAGAATGTAAATTATAGAAAATTATAATCTTATAGAGAAATCTCATCTATAAAATTTAGAGAGAGTCGTCTATTACATTCCCTAACATTTCCCCTTTAAAAACAACTTTAGAGAAATTACAAGAAATGTGATTATTTTATGGTTTTTTTATTTATTAAAATATGTATTTATGTTTTTTGTAATTTTATATTTTAATTAAAAACACTGACCTAATTTACATTATATGCCTTATCAAGTTTCAACACATATTATAAAATGGAACTCAGAGACAATGTAAACCACCCACAAGAAGACCGAGGCGAGAAAAACCCCAACCCACCACAACCACCCAATATAAACACTCAAATTGATCAAGGGTTGACCACATTGAGAACATTGGTAAATGAATTAAGGGGCAAGAGAGAACCCAACATAGATTCCTTGGCCACTTCATTGGACATCATTGTGAGGTCTATTGCAAGTGCCCAAGGGAAATTAATTTCTATTTATCAATACAGGGATAGAACGTATGAGTTTTACCACATTGGACTGGATAGAAACCAAGTTAGAGACTTGGGTGTCTCAAAACAACAACTGATGTCTCTTTTTATTGATCCCCAAACTAGACAAGAACCACATGTCAACAAGAAACATATTTGCATTGACTAGTGCATCCACCCAGAAATTAGTCAAAACTAGATGGATAGGTGGTACATGGTATTTGACAAACCTCCCTGCAATATCAGGGAGGTGCCTTTATATTTTTTGAGAAAATTATGGGTCGCCATTTCAACTACTTTGACATTGGTAACTTCCAAGGGGTGGGTTGAGATTCCGTACAGGATCAAGAGCATCCTAGGCATGATCCCATGTTAGGTCCTTGTCCACCAGGAAAGGCCTAACCCCTCTGCCCAACATCATCCTATTGCAGAGAAATTGCAGCAAGTACAAGTAGCTATATCATAATTGAATCAAATCATAGTGCAACATGGTAGCTTTGTTGCACTATCTCGATAGGAGGTTCCTATTGGTGACATTGATAGAGGGGTAGGAGCTTCACCATGTACAACAAAGTTAAGTGTGGAGAGGGAACATGGACATAGAAGTCATCTATGTGAACCTCGCAGATTCTCAAGTTGTAGGCAGACTTGCTATGGGCCTATTGAGGCCAGTGGACAACAGAGCTTCATGGAGGAGGTTAGTAACTTAACCATCTCTATTTTCTTCATCATTATATATTTATATAACATTATGTGTATTTATATCGATATTTTATTGTATGTTGTTTTACAGTTTATACGCCCGTATAACAGACCCTCTATGCCCATGGATGCATTAGTGTATGTCTCCACCACTAATGCAGCAGTAGAGACAACCATTTCAATCGGTCTACTCCATACACATGTATGTGTCACATTTGATAAATTCACCATAGTGATTTCTTTATTTTATGGCATCCTCAAAATTTTAATGTTCTTGTGTTTCTACAAGTTGTGGGACCAATCGATGCCGAGTAATGTCCACCTGGGATAGACAAGTCATCTGCATCATAGGTATCATGCGTAGAGTTAAATATCCTTTAAATCTCAAATTTGTTGTATTCATGTTGTTGAATTTTACTATTTTGTATTAATAGTTCAATATTATTAATATGTATGCAGGCTGCTGATATTTTTTCTAGTTCTAGTACTAATCCTCTCCCTGGGCACCTGCCCAGATCTTATGAGTTACCTTACTCCAGGCCAAGGGTTCTTCCATCACTTATACAGTCTATGGGGGTCCATCACTGCCCACCCCCAACATCTTTCGCATTCCATGCATCCTCAATGGATGCACCCACAATCCACTCATCCACAACACCTCTTCCATCACATCCATCCACAATGGATGCACCCATATGCCACCCCACCCCACCACCATTTCCATCTACGCCATCGAACGAGGATTCCACAATAAAGGTTGCCTCGAAGCAGGTTGTACAATCGATAGCTCCACGTGTTATCGATTCTCCATCAAGGCATGAGATATTCACGGTGAGATAATGTGTTGATGATAAATTTTTATGTATCATGAATGGAATTGATTTTATGCATATTTGTTTAAATTTCATTATTTGATCCTTGTAACTGACGCAGGGTGGCATCGCTGAGAGATTAGGGTCACGGAGGAGGGTAACACCCTCATGATTGTTAGTACATATGGATTAAAATTGGATGTGGTCAGATGGTTGTGTAGGTCAATTAAAAAATGTTCTTGTATTTAAATGGTTGTGTATATTGCACAAAAAACTCAAGGTACCACAAATTTGGAACTATTTTGAGTCCAAGAACGGGAAAGGGGAGCATGTGCATGCATAAAAAGAGTGTTATGCAGGCAAGAAATGTAGTTCACAACTACTTCCCTCATTCAATATGTGAAATCCATTATTGAATAATGTTCTTCAATAATGGGAGAGGGAACAAAAACCCATGAAGACCAATCACACAGGAAAGGACATGTACATAGAAAGTTTTGGGAGGTGGTCGATGTAGATCGATCACAGTAATACAAATGCAAAACAATCCAGAGAACTCGTGGATTCCATTCAGTTCAAACATCATACAATGAAATAGTTGAAATATGGATGAGAAAAATCTCTTTCTTATGTGGTCAATGTAGTAGTAATGAATGGGATGATTTTGAATGGATAGACTAGGTTGATAGATTAGATCATGTATCACTTCCCATTGGTTGATGTATAACTATAGAATTATCCCAGTTGGAGGAGAACTAATCAAATATTTTATCATATTATGATCACGTCTCAGATATCATAATGCCAAGTTCAATGAAACCTTCTATTAAATTTTGAATAACTATAATCAATGTTTTATGCTTTGGTCATTTAGTGGACTCACATGTTGGCACACCATTTTTTGTAGGGAGCATATACGCAGTGGTTGCACCAAGAGGTAATGAATGGGGCACTGATTATTGGTTGGCATGTTGCTTAGAGGGAAATCAAACCCTCATTCGATGAATAACATACTCTGAAGGCATTGAATTTTCAATTGCATCGATGGTTATTAAAGGAGAATATATGACACATGATGAAATAAAATGGAAGAAATATGGTTATGTAATTCAATTTTATAGACTGGATGAAGTTGTATACCACTTTACAAACTTGGTTGGTGGTACAAACCTCCAACTACAAACAATGCCGAGTAAGAGCTCATCGAAGGTATGATTCTTCTTGCCTTACTCTGAGCACGATAAGTTAATAGAGACCATAAGTATTAGAAGTGATCCCGATGCTCTACTTGAATTTCGATAGGTATGTAAAAGGAATAATTGAAAAAATATTTTAAATTTATGAATGATTGAAATTTGGCTTCCTGCTATGGTTGTTATGGCATTCTTGTATGTTGTGGTTCTTTTTTGTTGTTAGGGAACTATGCTTATCCTTCCCTTTCCTTTCCTTTCCATGTCATTCCTTGCCTTTCCATGTCATGCCATACCTTTCCTTTCCATGCCATGCCATGTCTTTCCATGCCTTTCCTTGTCATGTCATGCCATGCCTTGCCTTGCCTTTCAATGCCTTTCCTTGTCATGCCATGACATGCCATTCCATGCCTTGACTTGCCATGCCATGCCTTGCCATGAAATATCTTTCCATGCCATGTCTTTCTATGCCTTACCTTTCCATGCCATGCCATGCATTTCCTTTCCATGCCATGCCTTGACTTTCCATGTTATTCCTTGCATTGCCATTCCATCCCATGCCTTTCCATGCCATCCCATGCCTTTACATTCGATGCATTGCCTTTCTATGCCATGCCTTGCCTTTCCATGCCATGCATTTCCTTTCCATGCCATGCCTTGCATTTCCATGCCATGCCATGCCTTTCCATACCATGCCATGCCATTCCATGCCATGCCTTGCCATGCCATGCCATGCCTTGCCTTGCATTTCCTTTCCTTGTCATGTCATGCATTGCCTTTACATGGCATGCCATGCCATCCCTTGAATTACCTTTCCTTTCCATACCATACCATGCCTTGGCATGCCATGCCTTTCCATGCCATGCCATGCCTTGCCATGCCATTCCTTTCCTTGCCATGCCATGTCTTTCCTTTCCTTTTCATGTCATGCCATGTCATGCCATGCCTTGCATTGTCYTTCCTTGCCATGCCATGTCATTCCAATCGTTGCCATGCCTTTCCTTTCCTTGCATTTCCATGCCATGCCTTACCATGTATTTCCATGCCATGTCATTCCTTTCCATGCCATGCCATGCCTTGCCTTGACTTTCCTTKCCAAGCCATACCTTTCCTTGCCAAGGATTTGCACAAAATTATCCATTATTCCGTTCCTCTGTTGCATGAGGGATTCCTTGAGCAAAATTTTGAAAGGATTTCATGTCCCATCGTCTTTATTTTCTTTCGCCATGAGAGGTCGCTTAGGTGTGTGAGATATTTTTTCCTTAAGACAAACACGCTCGAGACCCAACTCTTTGTACCCTGACCTCATCGGGGACATGCATTTAAAAACGAAAAGGAACAGACCACTCTGATAACATTGATCTAGATTTTATGAGCATAATGAAATGAATACAGATTATTATTATTATTATTAACACATAAACACAAGAATAACTGAGATACAATAAGAGATATACAGTAAAATTGGTTTCTATTCAATAAGAAAATGTGTTGAAACTGTAAAATGCAAAAAAAAACAAGCTTGCTAGAATGGTGGCGAATTAGCTCTGAGAAGAGATGTGACATATGCGTTCATTTGAAACAAGATGGTTACAATGAGTCTCTCCAAGCCTTTTTTACAATAAAAAAGAATTCCAAAACCCTATACATCCAAAAACCTAACGCTAGGAGATGAAGCGCCAAAAGTCATGTGGGCCACGTTGGGGTAAGTTAGTACATCAACTTTCCGGGGTCGTAACTTTTGCATACGATCTTCGTTTTAGGTGCAGGATAACTTGTTGGAAAGGTCTATCCAAGGACTACATATGTTTCCATCAGAATCTGGCTACATTTACAATTTGACTATGGAAATCCATCAAAACGTTGTTTGGGGCCTCAAAACGACCACGGAAGTTGGGGACCCGAAAACTAGAAAAAAACTGCCAAACTGGAAAAATGCCAAAATGAGCTAGTTGGAAGAGGTGGGAGGCCACCGACATCCATATGGATCAATTTCAATGCATTCTCTATCATTTCTCTATCAAATATTTTACCTGAATGCTCTATCATTTTTCTCTCATAATTTAATAGTTAATTGAATAGGTATGTGAGTTCTTTGCATGGTGCCATATAGCATAGACTGTGCATTTACCTTCAGTGCATGGCACATTTCCCTTCATTGCACATGAAAAATACATACAAGCACATATAAGCAGAGGCATGAGGGAAGGAACACATTTAAGCACATTTTAATTTAGAACGAGACCAACACATCCTAAATATATATATATATATATATGTGTGTGTGTGTGTGTGTGTGTGTGTGTGTGTGTGTGTGTGAAGATGGTGTTAAGCATGGCCATGGATACGTGGAGTATGCCCAATTTTATTTCCATTCTCACTAACATGTAGCCAAGTTGAATTTCAATTGATGGGTGAATTCAAATGTTTTGTAATTTTGATATAATATTCAACAAACGATTTAGACATAATCTAAGCTATTTGTCCTAGCACAAAATTTTAGATAATGAATGCTAAATATAATAGATAACATTAATTTGTTAACATTTAAAGTTGGACAAATATTTGCAAATTAGGAGCTTGAAACCTAAAAAATGGCTTTGATAAAATAAAACTGCCTCTAAAAAAGGTCAAATAAAACCACAAAGAAAATTATCGGAAAACATTTGATTGGAAAAACAAAGTATCCATGGATGAAAACTTAAAAATTAAGTGAAGCATTTTTATTTGTGTCCTCAAATAATGGAAAAATAGAAAACAATTAACAATAGTCCATGATGTCTTATATATATATATATATATATATATATAAAATTTAACAGTTTCATTGTTATTCTATTAGGAATCAAGTGAACCTTTCAAATGCATATGGCTCAAAGAACTGGTGATCTCTTAACATATTGCCAAAAGACTATAACCTGTTCTAACCCTGATCCCGTTGACTTCAATCTAGGAAGTGCATGCTAGAACAAAATATGATACGTACATGACATGACAAAACTGCTTTCCATTTAGAACTAAGAATTCATTTGAGTGCTTTTGTCTTTAAAATAAAAAGTAACTATCTGTATTGACTATATCTCCTTTTATAGATTCCTCGAAAAAAATCCATCCCGTAGGATAGTCAGAGTTTTTTGGATAATGAATCTTCTTCAGAGTTATATTTCCTATGCACATGCATAAATTTGATTCCATAAAAACTTTCCTTTAATCCCCTGATTTTATCTTTCCAGGTATTTAGATATAACAGATTCAATTTTGATTTGTCATTAATCCAGTCAATGGCCACCTTTGAATCTCCAACCACCGTCATCTTGTTTATGGATAATCTAGAAGCAAAGTGTAAGAGACCCCATAATCCCATGATTTCTTCTTTCATATTATTTCCTTTACCACCAACAAAATGAACTTTGAATAAGTGATCTGAACTAATTTTAAGGAAAATACCAATGCCAAAAAAACCATCAACAATTGTGCCATCAAAGAACCCTATAGGATTATCATCAAAATAGACTGGATTGAGAATGTATTCCAATTTTTCAACTTCGTAAGCCCCAGTGAGTTCTTTATTGAAAGAAGGATTTTGTGACTATACTGGAATCCTATCTGGGCCAATTCTCAAATAATAATTTATTCATGTACTTCCAAATGCCCTAAATCACCAGAAAATGAATATTCTGCATCTTTGGGCATTGAGTGAACCAAAGTAGCATTTTA
The DNA here is from genome assembly GCA_010110895.2 of Picea sitchensis. NCBI lineage: Eukaryota > Viridiplantae > Streptophyta > Pinopsida > Pinales > Pinaceae > Picea > Picea sitchensis. The sequence continues at coordinate 80,673 of SNQJ01S0028011.1, read as the reverse complement.
TCTTCTAAAGAAGAACAACTCCAAGCTTCCATAATCTTCAGATAACTTAGGACATATTTCCAAATGGATTGAGAAGTTTCACAATGCACAAAGATATTTGTGGTCGTCTCTTCATCTCTGAGACATAGGCTAAATGTCGAAGGTCCAATCCCACCCCTTCTCCTATAATTTGCACCAGTAAGAATACAGTCCTTCAAACACAGCCACATAAAACAAATAATTTTACCTTGGATACTTACTTTCCAAATAGCCTTATACCAACGTCTATTTTCATCCAAGAGGTTAATAAAAGAAATGGATTGATATGCTAAATTAGTAGTTACAGAACCCATAGCTTTGTTCCAAGACCAGACTATGTTATCACTCGAATTATTAAGAGAGATTCCACTACTCCGCAACATTAAAAGAAAGTTTCTCCATTCTATATCCATCTTGCCTAACAAACCAAGGTGATTAGCCTCAAGCCATCCTTGTTTAGTACCAACATCATATGGAAAATCCGCATGTGCTAAAGAGAAGATATGCAAATTATTAAGATGTTGAATTAGAGGACCTGAGAGTTTGAAAGATGCATTACCTTTGATGAAAGGATCTCACCCAAGAATGACATGTTTTCCACATCCAATTGACCAAGCCAACCACCGCTTAATAATAGGCATAGAAACCATGAATTTTTTCAAGATAATAGAGGCTACCGGGAACTTACATTCTTCTTTGCGCAATCAAGATGCCAGGTCGATACCTTTAAGATATTTATTTTTTAGTATCAAATTCCACAATCCTTTACTGAATAGACCTCTCGAGCATGACTTGGAAGCCAAAGACTGGGCAAACCGATATAAATTTTGAATACCTCATCCACCATTTTCCTTTGTCCTAACGATGTTTTTCCATTTAGTTAAGTGGAAGCCTGCATTTTTTCTATCTCCTCTCCATATAAAATTAGCAATGAGTTGTTGGATCCTGTGGAGGATGGAGTAAGGAATCTTGAATAGACTAAGCCAGTACATAGGGAGGCTTTGTAACATGAATTTTGCTAAAATAAGTCTGCCTCCCATAGAGAGCCAACATAAGTGTAATATCCCTAAGGACAAGACCTGTTGTAATCATGTTTATGAATTGTAAATCATGTTTTGTAGGCTGGTGAGCTGAGTATTGATAAGCTGGTAGGCTTATGTGTTTATTAGGCTAGAGAGCCTAATTGTTAAGGCCAAGAGCTTGTTTTTGTATATGTATTATTTAATGATCCCAAACCAAAATTTTCGCTTGGAATCACTAACTGCCACTGATTTGTTGATGTGCAAGTGTTTATTGAGTTATTAAGTGCATTCATACAAGATTCATCCAACACATGAAGATCAAAATACATTTAAGGTATAGAAGCACAAGCAAAGATCTGACCTTTTATTATGAGCAATATGGAATCAATACAATAGATAGCCGATCTAGCAAAATCCTCAGATGGTCATACAAACAATAGATATGAGCTGCTACAAAATGCTCTGCCGATACAAAATAACCTCCAAAGGCTGAATCAGAGATTAATACAAACAGATATGATTGCCACCTTCCAACTGAAGAATTCCACGCTCCAAGAGAAGGCTGGAACCCTCCACAAATCGGCCCTGATGGAAGAAGTCTCCAAATGAGTTCAAACCCGGACAGATGATAGATCAGGGAAGTAGGATCTCCCTCCTGAAGTCTCAAGCCCAACGTCCAATGCCAACCTCTCCAAATGCTGAATCTTCTAAGGGAGTTGTGCCCTCTTGAATAGCTGAAACCCTAGGCAATTCGCCCTTGAAGAAAGAGACCTCCAAATGGTGTGAAACTCTCCAAGAATGTAGATCGGGCTATAAGAACCTTGTGGGAGAAGTTTCAGATACAGATCTTAAGTAGATCTCTCTAGATCTGAGAAATACATAATAATGGAACGTCCTCCTAACCTCCAAATCGTCCCAGATTGTAGCTGAAGATTGAGTGATGATAACTCTTCGAAGAAGCCCTCAAGATGATGATGGAGCACCTGCAAGTAAAACCCAAGTGATAGAATGCCCAACGCTCCTCCTGATTGGCTAGATCAAACCCTTCTCTCAAGGATGGTGCGCCCTTTCTAGAAACTCCAAACAGTACGGCCCTGCTATCTTCTGAAGCGCTAGAAGGAGATATGCTGAGAATAGAATGGTGTGGAGGAATCTTTCATCCCTGAGACCAAGCTGTGGAACAAGGTGAGTGGATATTTCACCACTGATTTTCTCACAAGGGTTTGTATAGCAAAACCCCCAAACTGAATGTTCAAGAGCAATAACAAGCAATATATCAAATCTAGAAGGCCTAATGGGTGCGCCCCAACCTCTTACTTATACGTTTTCCTTCTAATTCTCTGTTGAGTTAGGTTAACTCCCAGAGTTAACCCCTATTCTTCAGTTGAGTTATCTTTTACTCCTTTTATCCCTTTTCTTTCTTAATTCAACTTAAAAATATAACTTTAGCCTAGTTGACCTTCCCCCTCAATGTGAGGCTATGACCTAGTGGGGGTGCCCAGGCCACTGAGTCTCCTCATCACCTCTCTAAGAGGTGGGGGACATTACAGTCTCCCATGCTTGAAATTGCTTGTCCTCAAGCAATTCCAACCCTACTTCTCTGACCACATGCTCCTTTTCCCAGGTGGCATCCTCAATGGGTAATTCCTTCCATCTGATCAGGTATTCCTTGATGCTTCAGTTTTTTAGCCTCTTCTCTCGGACTTCGAATACCTCTTTCGGAATGAGAATAAATTGTCCCTCTTCATCCATGGGGGGTAATACCTCAATAGGTTTGATGTGTTGGTCGAGGGATTTCTTAAGACAGGAGACATGGAAGATGTTGTGTATTTTGTTGCCCTGTGGAAGCTCCATCTCATAAGCTACGACCCCTATCTTCCTGTTGACTCTGTAGGGCCCAAAGAAACGTGGCTGCAGTTTCTCTGTTCCGCTTCTTTTAATGGAAGCCTGCCTGTATGGTTGTAGCCTCAGATAGACTAAGTCACCAACCTCAAAAGTATGGTCAACTCGGTGCTTGTCTGCTTGGACCTTCTATTGGTTTTGTGCCCTCTGTAGATGATCCTTCAGTTCCCTGAGAATGTCTTGTCTCTGCTGTATCCAATATTGTACCATATTTTCCCTTCTTTCACCGAACACAATCTCCACAAACGATAAAGGATCATAGTTATACAAGGCTCGAAATGGTGACATGCCAATGGACATATGTTGGGTGGTGTTGTAGCAATACTCTCCCAGATGCAACCATCTGGCCCATACTTTCTGTTGGCCTGCCACATAGTTTCTGAGGTAGCCCTCCACCCACTTGTTGACTATCTCTGTCTGTCCATCCATCTGAGGGTGATAGTTGGTGCTAGGGGTCAAGGCCGTACCAACCAACCTGAATAACTCTTGCCAGAAAGTACTCATAAACCTGCTATCTCTATCGCTGGAAATGGTCTTGGGTAGGCCGTGCAACCTGAAAATCTCCCTGAAGAACTTGTTTGGCCACCTGTGCTGCACTGAAGTCGGTAGCTATGGTGAAGAAATGTGCAAACTTTGTTAACCTGTCCACCACTACAAATATGCAGTCCTTCCCTTGCGTCTTTGGCAGCCCGGTGATGAAATCCATGGATATGCTTTCCCACTTGTGCTCTAGAATGGGCAAGGGTTGCAATAGTCCTGCTGGGTGCATGTGCTCATCCTTGTTTGCCTGACATGTAGTACACTCTTTGACGTGCTTAATCATATCCTCCTTGAGACCCTTCCAAGAGAACCTTTCTCTCACCTGCCTGTACGTCTTGTTGATCCCCTGATGTCCTTCCATTGGTGAGTCATGGCATGCCTGCAATACTTTAGCCTTGAAGGCCGATCCAGGAACCAATAAGATTCGGTCTTTGTAGTAGATGAGGTCATTTATAACCTTGAAATCTTCATCTTGTACCTGTCTGTCCAGTAGCTGGCACGCAAATTGATCCTTTGCATACTCCATCACCAGATGGTCTTTCCAGTCAACTGTTACCCCTGTTATGGCAAAGATGGATGGCCTCCTAGATAAGGCATCAGCCACCACATTGTTCTTCCCCTTGACAAACTCAATGTCAAAGTCGTAGGCCTATATTATGCTTACCCATTTTTTTTGCCTCTCTTTCAAGTCCTTCTGTTCCAATAGATATTTGAGATTGTTATGATCGGACTTGACCACAAACCGAGCTCCTACCAAGTATTGCCGGAATTTGGCTAGTGCATGCATGATAGCCAACATTTCTTTGTCATAAATGATATAGAGTATCTCAGGACCTCTGAGTTTTTGACTCTCGTAGGCAAGAGGGTGCCTCTTCTGCATCAGTACGGCCCCTATTCCTTCCCCGAACGCATCACACTCCAAGGTAAATGGGAGGCTGAAATATGGAATGGCTAAGACTGGGCACATACTCATCACCTTCTTCATCTTATCCATCATTATTTGAGCCTCCTCGTCCCACTTGAATGCTCCCTTCTTAGTCAAATCGGTCAAGGGTCCAGATAGCTGAGAAAAACCCTTGACAAACTTCTTATAATACGTGCACATTCCCAGAAATCCTCTCAACTTTGTGAGTGTCTTAGGAGTAGGCCATTCCATGATGGCTTCAATTTTCTCCTGATGTACCTGTACCCCCTTTGATCTGATAATGTGTCCTAGCTAAAGGACCTCCGTCATTCCAAACTCACATTTGGACTCCTTAGCATATAGAGATTGTTCCTCCATGATTGACAAGATCTGCTCCAAATGCCTAAGATTCTCCTCCCATGTCTTGCTGTAGATAAGCAAATCATCAAAGAATACCAACAGGTGCTTCCTCAGCTGCTTATTGAACACATGGTTCATACATGATTGGA
>SNQJ01S0028011.1:14192-75768 GCA_010110895.2 Picea sitchensis | reverse complement strand
GTGGAGCAAGAAGGTGTCCTACAAGTGCATCATGTGCGCATATTGGACTGGAAAAGAAAACATCTCCGGAATCAAGCCATAGGGCTTGTAAAGGTCCAGTGGACCCGGTACGGTCCTGAGGATGCGACATAGGAGCATGAGGATGCTATGCAGGCAGAATACCCACATTTTTTGGAAGATTTTAAAAAATCTTGTTGATGCTGTGTGAAAGTTGCACTGAGGACAGTGCAAAAATAAGGGGAAGGGATGGACGAGCCCTGTTGTAATCATGTTTATGAATTGTAAATCATGTTTACAACAATGCTCATCCTTGGGGATATTACAGGAAGGACCAATTTCCAATCCTCTTCTCAACCTTTTGAATTATCCATTTCCAATATGCCACCCTGTAGTTGTTAGGTTTTAAATAAAAGCCCAGGTGTTTCATACTTTCGTCAATACTAATAAAATGTATATTGAATGTTGCCTGCAACCTTTTCTCTAGACTATGATCTATATTTTGTGCAAGGAAGCACGACTTATAGAAATTAACATCCATACCAGAGGAAAGACATAATTTTGTTAAAATAGATTGAAACACCATCCAATCCTCGAAATTGCCAATGCCTAAAATGAGAACATTGTCAACAAAGAAAAGATGTGAGATGATGGTCTCATAAGAAACTTTGATGCCATGAAAACACCCTACTTCCACAACCTTTTTCAATAATCTGCTAAAACACTCGATAACCAAAAGGAACAACAAAGGGGAGAGAGGTCAGCCTTGTCGCAAACCTCGATAGCTCTTAAAGAATTCAGTAAGGGGGCCATTTATCAAAACTTCCATGTTAACAAAAGTTACACAAGCCATAATCCATTGGGTAACCTCGCATTTTTATCCAATCTGAATTAACAACAACCGTAGAAATTGCCAACTCACTTTGTCATMTGCCTTCTTTAAGTCCAACTTAAGAATAATTGAGCTTAATTTCTTAGACTTAGTAGTGTGTAAACACTCTTGGCCTATCCCCACAACATCATAGATCAATCTATCTTTAAGGAATCCAAATTGTTTGGAGGAGATACTTGATGCCGATTTGTCTTTCAGTCGGGAGACAATGATTTCAGAGATAAATTTATATACAAAATTACATAGGGCTATAGGCCTAAAATCATGAAAGTATTCTAGCTTACTCACCTTGGAAATAAGGGCAAAGAAGGTAGCATTGAGAGAACCCAGAATATGACCTATACATTTGGATTCCTCAACTGCGCTATGAAGATCCTCCCCCATAATGTCAAAGAAATCCTGGAAGAGTTCTTGTGTCCACCCATCCGGGCCAAGGCTTTTATCCTTTGTCATTCTACTAACAATTTCCTTAACTTCCTCTAATGTGACAGATTTGCCAATCTCATCGCTTTCTGCATCATTAAAAAACATGGGCACATCCTTGATTACTTTGATCTAATTACATGTATCCTCTGCCTCTATCGCGTTGAATTGGGATTTGAAATGTTTAAATGCAATCTCCTTAATATCATTTTCTGTAGATTTGTAGCATCCTTCATCATCAACGATATCCTAGATAGTGTTTTGGCATCTTCTTTGGGAAGTGAATTTATGACAAACAATTGTGTTGTTGTCACCCTTACCAATCCATATTTCCCGACTTCTGAGCCTCCATTTGGATTCTTCCATTTCTAGTATCTTATCCTTCCTTTGTTTGAGGGACCTGAGTAGATTCGGCTCTTCCTGCATGAACACCTGTGACAGACAGTTCTAAAAAATCTCTGACATTTTTTGTTCAATGCTAAGAAGTTCTGAGTGAATTTGTTTTTTTTTGTTTGTCTGCCAAAGAACGACTACTTTCTTTAAGTTCCTCAATTTTGCGCACATCACATGGATAGAAGATATATTCGATCAATTTTCCATAGTTTGCCAAGTGTTTGTAATAAGGGAAGAAAACCCCGGATCAGATATCCATGTGCAATTGAATTTAAAGGGAGGGGCAACTTCATGGGAAGACTTATAAAACTGTAAGAAGATCAGATTATGATCTGATATGGTGGAGTTTATGATCCAGGATTTAGTTTTACTATGCCTGCCAAGTAGGGTTTCATCAATAAGAAACCTGTCCAATCTTTTCGAGATCCCGGCTGCTCCAACATTGCCATTTCTCCATGTAGGAGCCATTTGGATCGGTTGGATATCCACTACCCTAGTAGTTTGTAGAATATTAGAAAAGTAATCTGTAAGAGGGTCATTCCTAGCCATGTTTCCCCACACCTCCCGGGCAGAAAGAGTAAAATTAAGATCGCCTCCAACTATAATGCCCTCTTCGCTCAGTAAACCAGAATCCAAAAGGGGTTGCCATAAACTTTCCCTTTCTTTATATGGTGCATAACAGTTGAGGAGTTTCATCTTTTCAGCAGAATGTTTGAATCTTCCCTCCAGAAATATACCTGCATTAGTGCCAAATGCACATAACTTAGCATAAGTTGGGTTCCACCTAGTCAATAAACCACCTGAACAACCATTTGGATCCAAAGCGACAGAGTTCCACATTGGAAGACATTGAAGAAAAAAAGATTTAGCATTTTCACCATCCACCAAGGTTTCTTGAGGGAAGACAATATCAAGGTTAACCTGCTTCAAAAGTAATTTGAGGGATGCAATTTTTGTGGGTCCCACAAACCCACGGAGGTTGAAAGAAAGAATAATCATAAGGGAATGACAGAGAGCGGCTAGCTTGCTGTAAGGGCCGGGATGGGAACCCTATCAAAAATAGGGTTCAAAGAAACAAGGTGAAATGGTTCTTGAGAACTGTCGGATTCTAAAAAACAGGGGACAACGCTCCAAAATGTGCCAGACCACCTTCAATAGCCCCGGGAGGTTTCTTTGGAATACGAGTTCGAGACTTTTTCTTAATAGTCACATTGGAACGCTCTGTAGTGGAGGAAGACTTTGTAGTATTGAGTAACAATGACACATTGAATTGATATAATGCTTAATACACTAAGTAGTTGAGTTTGTGATGCTTTGTGTACCGATTAAGTAGTTGAGTTTGCGATGCTTTGTGTACCGATTAAGAGGTTGAATTGATTAAACTATAGTTAATATACTTAACATTGAGGTATATGAAAAAAAAAAAACCTATTTTGTGCATAGATTTGACGATGCCTTGTAGATTGCGTAGGGTATCATGTATATGCTTTAAAGATGTTGATGACAGTAGAAAGGACATTAGCTCATAAGTGTACATAATTTCTTTATTTTCAAATTTGATGACTCGGTAAACGAAAGTTTCGGGGATTTAGAAACTTCCAAATAATCTACCAATCTCATACGCAAAATCGGATCTCCTCGTCGTCTCATATCATCTTCTTAAACGAAAATATTCCCTTTTTTTTTGTCATATTCCCGTAAGAAGATACCATTCGGATAAATCGAATCCACTCGATTTTTCTGCTGGTACAAAGTAGCTCAACATCTCACATCATCGTGCAGCGACTTACTTGGCAATATTACTATCCTCTTCTTCTTCGAGCTTTATAACTGCAGAAGCGGCCTCCCCAATATACCCAGAACTGGATCACCTTCTTATTCTTAGAGGAAGAAGTTAAGTATATGAGTGTCTGAAGCTCTGCAGAAGCAAAGGAAATGGCACTTGGAAGATTAATCACTTATTTTCTCTCCTCCTCTACTCTGTTGCTGCTGCTGCTGCTGCTTCTTCTCCCTCCCGGTGAGTGCTCACAATTAGTCGGTGATGCTGCTCATCATATAAATGTCAATGGCAGGAACGCGAAGGCGATTGGAATGACTCCATTTATCTGCAAAACTTCATGCAGTGTTAGCAGTAGCAGAAGATCATTAAAGTTCTTACGAAATCCTTTCATTAATCCGCTTGTCGTTACAACGGTGACTTTAGCGCTCTGTGGCTGTGTGACTGTCGGGATATTCTGGATGTTGCTTGCGTATCTCGATTTGAAATCCCTTAACAATGCTTCCATTGCTGCCTCCTCTGACGACGACGACTTTAATGCCGAATACGGCATCATGTCGCGACGCAGGATTCGAACTCAGAACCAGCGGGCCATGTCGAGCGCCAGCTGTGCGGACAATTAACTGACTGGAATCGGACAAGCTTTAGGTATATATGTATATGGATATGGTCATTTCATTTTCTGCAGCTTTCGTTGTAAATGTAACGATATCGTTTTATATGTAGCATTATGCTGTAATAATGTTGATAACAAAAGTATATTTTGGCGGTTTAATTATTTGGAAGAATTAGAATCTAAAATGAAATCAATCTCAGACCCCACTCTAACACCATTGATATTTTCGTTTGGAGCTTCTCTATAGTCTACGTGTGAGATTCAACACTTTGCAAATGTATAGTCTTGTGAGATTCCAACACTTTTGCAAATGTATGACTTACATTCATTTAAAAAATATAGATTTCCATCTCTTTTAACTACTACCATAAAAATAAAAAAAAGTAACAATTCAGTATAGATTCATAAACTTTATAATCTCATGGGTTACTAAGATAAGTGATTTATGATATAGATGAATCTTTGAACTTACTTTGTAGGAGTTCTTGGGTGTTGTTGTCTTCTCTGYRGCTGGGAAACTGCACCTATATAAGAAAGAAATTTTAGTTACACTGTTTCATGAAGAACAAACAGTCGATCTGCTCTGGATGTTTGGCATATAAATAATACCATTTTATTTTGGAATGACTAGTATCTATTATCCTCTCTCACTTGCATTATTGGATTTGAATCCTCGCAATTATCATGGTTTCCTAGCGTTTCCAGCGAGGACCTATAAGCATGCATTGATTTTTTTTTTATTCTTTTAGGGTTCTATTTTTAATTATTTTAGGGTTTCTATCCCGCTTATGCATTATTGGTTATATTCAAATATTAAGAAACTAATAATACTTGAATATCCATAGGGAGATGTTTCTACCGTAAACAATCATTCACACACAAGAAAACAATGAAAAAGTCAAATTCTTACTAAGAAAATATGTCTTCAACATTCTCTTTCCTGTAGGTTTTATAACTTTACGTCTTAAAAGTAACAAGAGTTACATAGTGTTAATGTTCCTGGGATTGGAGGATACATCAATGATCTAATCAACTATTGGTATAAATGTGGATCAATCTCGCTTAAATTAGTAGAAGTTTCGTTCATTTTCTTCAAATCAATCACCATCGGTGTAGATATGGATTTGCAGTCTGTCATACTGAACTTCTTCAATATCTCCACTATATAGTTTCCTTGACTTAGAAAAATCTCATTAGTCCTTTGTCATACTTCTAGTCCCAAGAAGTAGTGCATCATACCCAGATCCTTCATCTCGAATTCAAAAGTCATTGCTCGCTTGCATTCAACAATAAGTCTTTTTGAACTGGTGAGGAATAAGTCATCAACTTACAGGACCAAGATCAGGCACTCGTCACCAACAATGTGATAATATAGGTTTGGATCAACAACACTTTTGTTGAAGCCCAAACTGATATCCCACACATCACTCTTCATGATGTACTGATACTCTTCTTCCATGGCATATTGCCATACATGTTGACTTGCTACTTCTCCATGACAAGAAGGCTCAGTATCAATGATGTGGCTCATGGCTAAAAAATAGCTTGAAAATATCTTTAGTTTCTTTTTCTCTTGGAATGTGCCTTGAGAAGATGCATGTCCCTCTGCCTCCTGCAGATTTTTTTGAGCCCAGGCAGGCCTTTTATGGCCTACTGCAATGTCTTTGGGAATATCAACTGGATCAACTGGATCAACTGGAATAATAGTTGTCTCCCTCTGAACTGTTGAAGGGGGAGAGGGTACTGTCTCTTCCTTCTTCTCAAATAGTTTGACTCCCTTTGAGTCAAGTGACTCCCTCTGAAGTCTGAAGGATAGGCATATTCATTTTCCTGTGTTGCTAACCTTGAGATATCTCATGTCTCCTCGGGTCCTTTATTGAATCTACAGTACTTTGCTCGCCTCCCATACTAGGATAATAATCAATCAAGAAAAAAATGGACTCCCGTACCAGGGATAATGGTCCAAGTCATGAGGGCTCCCATACTAGGGATAATACCCTTCATCATCAAAATGCAAGAAACTATAGGTTAATGATTAAATCAAATAAGGAATCTAGTACAAAACTTACTCTAGTCTATAGTCATGTTCAATCTTGCATTTGGACTTCTCGAGGAAGGTCAGAGGAAGAAATACTCATTTCTCATGTCTTCATCTCTCTGAGGTGGGTCTATATCAATGTCAACAGTGGAGGCATATTGTCTTCCTCTCTTCCTGGTAGAATAATTTCTCACAAAGTGTCCATACTTGTCACATCTGAAGCACTGGATTTTTGACATGTCTTTTCTATGATCATAACTTGAAGCTGATGAAGTCTTCTCGTCTTTAAATGTTTGGCTGAAGTTTCTTTTATTTCTTCCTCCTTTCTTTGTATGAAAGGAAAGAGCATGATTGTCATCATGAGGGGAGTCTTCTACTCCTCTGGCTATAAGTCAGATTTCCTCCTAGGTACAGTCTGTCCATAGACGATCAAAAGTAGGTAGCTCTTCTCTACCACTGATACTTCGAAGAAATGGTTCCCAATGTCTTGGAAGAGAATTGAGAGTGGTGAAGACAAGTTCTCTGTCTGATATGATTTCTCCAATGGCACCTAGCTGATCTATGATCTTTGACATCTTCATGAAGACGATAGAAACAGTGTCACCTTTTGTCATCTTGATATTTTGATGTTGGCCCTTTAATGTAAGAGCTCTAAGGGTGTTGTTACTCTCAAACATATTATTCAATGCTTCATACATCTCACAAGTTGTCTTCAGGTTGGGAATACGAGGTAGGAGATGATATCTCACTAAGTATATGCTTATCTTCCTTTCCTTGACATCATCTTCCTTCCATTATTCTTTCTCTTCATCAGTAGTTGTCTCTAGTAAATCCTTTTGTATTACACTCAATAGGTCATCCTCTTCAAGGGTGATATGAAGTCTTGACTTCCAGGAACTGAAGTTGCTTGATCCACTAAGCCTATCTTCCACCAAGGTTTTGTTCCTCATATTTTCATATTCTTCACAAACCCTTACCAACTGGGCTAGGAAACCTAATGGCTAGGCTAGGCTAACAATATTAGGTTTTGTTGGGATTATGACTCCCAACAATAAGCCTTGAAAGTCAAAAGAACACTGGTGAGCTGAAAATCTCCTTCAATGAGCTGCAAAAACCCTAAAACTAAAATTTCTGCAGAAAATTGTGAAACTGTAGAAACCCTAGGGCCAAAAATCCAAAATTCTCAGAATTGCAATATGAGAGTTGTTGGAGGTGCACTGAGGGAGGCCGTAGAATCCTATGCAATTTTTATCCCCAACGTTTTAGTATAAAGTGTTGAAACACTCAAACGGGAGAGAGTCGTACGGTTTTCTGGAAACTCTAGGAGCGTCATACGATTCTACAAAAGAGAGAGGATGACTTCTTGAAGCTTGTGCAATGGCTTCTTAAAGGCCTATGCTCTGAAACCATGTTGAATTTTCACTATGTTATGCTCAAGCATGATGTTTATTTCAATTTTAGCATTTACTTGAACCATAAACAAATGAAACTACACCATTCACAATTGCTGCAATAAACAAGATCACAAGAAGAAGTATCATGCACAAGAACACAAGAAATATCCTAGGAAACCATTTTTCTCAAGGGAATAAAACCTAATAATCATTTGTTATATTCTCAAGAGAAGATCCCCCAACCATAAAACCCTAATGCACACAAAAGCATTCTCTACAACCTTGAAACTTGCACCCAAGAGAGGTGCGCACTTCAGCCCTAGAAATGTACTTGCTAAATTTTCCAAATGACAAGTGAAAAGTGTGTGAGTGTGTTTACTCAATGAGGAAATCACCTCTATTTATACTAGACCTAGACACACTAAAAGTTGTGTCTATTGGCACAACAGGGCCAACCACAATGACTCAAAAAATAATTCATTATAACAATAAACATCAATTATCTTTCACATATGGTGGGGCTGACTTGTACCTTTTACATCATAATTAGGGTTACAAGTAAATCTTACACTTATATAATATAGAAATGGATCCACACGTCCACTAATGCTTAGTGACTGGGGACACACCCACCTGTGCTCAGCCACAGGGACTTCATACTCAAAAGAATCATCTAGAGTACAACATTGTCTCAACTCCCACATAGAGGAGAACGATACACCCATCACATGGACACACCCAACCACTAGGGGACAACTCAAATCTCTAGAGGATAACGATTCCCCAACCACTGGGGGACGACTCAACTCTCACACAGAGGAGAACAATGCCCCATCACGTGGGTATGCCCAACACTAGGCTCCACCCCAGGTCGACTCAGCGCAGTCACAGAAGAGAACATATCTTGGAGGATGTCTCACGAAGCTGAAATCATCAACAATCATTAATATTCATCAAGTTAATAAAGGATTTAAACATTTAGGATGTATCCTCAAGCCTAATGATTATAGTTTCTAAGATTGGAATTAGTAATACCATAAGAGTCACTACTTAGTGTTATAGGTGCATATTCATTAGAGGTAGGTTGGAATTTGTCAAATATGTTCTAGAGGGTATCCATATGTTTTGGCACTCTATGGCCTACATACCTATTGAAATGTTTAAAAAGGGAAAAACGGTTTTCATTTCTTATGGACATGAAGAAGGGGAAAATATGTAATGCATGTAGTCAAATCGAAGAGAATTACTAAACTGAAGGTAGTAGGTGGTTGGAGATTAAAAAATATCCACCAATTTAAAACACTAGTTATTAAAGTCTCTCAATACTTATTAATTTCTAAAGTCTATGGCATAATCTTATCTCTAGAAGTATATGGACCCAATGTTATTTGAAGAATGGATTAGGATTTTGGTTAAATCAATCTCAAATGTTTTAATAATCATGAAAACTCATATAATGCTTTTCCTTCTTACTAGAAATATTAATTTCTAAAGTCTATGGCATAATCTTATCTTTAGAAGTATATGGACCCAATGTTATTTGAAGAATGGATTAGGACTTTGGTTAAATCAATCTCAAATGTTTTAATAATCTGGAAAACCCATATCATGCTTTTCCTTCTTACTAGAAATTAGCTTGATTGGAGAATAGATTATGGAAATAAGGTGGGATTGTGAATATATACCTTTGGATGGGTTGTACTTGGCATCATCAACTCCCTAAAAACATTTTAAATGATTGAACAAGGAATTCATATTCTAGTGGATGTCGTAGATTCAATAATTACTAATATGTGATAACATGGGTGGAAAAAAGTTGAGACTTTAGTACTGGAAAGTATTTATGGTGATCACTAGAAGGATTTCACTTAGAGGATGTCATGGGCTTATGTTAGATTAATACTAGAGGATGACTTCCTTGTATGGTATAAAAACCTAACCAATGGATAGTGTATTGTAAACCTAGGTTACAACTTACAAGGCCATGTGGGACGATGGAATCATTGAAGTATATTGGTCGTGGAGAAAAATATGGAAAGTAAAAGAATCATTAAAATATAGAATATTTATGTGGATGCCTCTAATGAATAAAGTATTGACCTAGGAGGTTTTACATAAGGGGGAAGGAAAAATCTTTGTATATTTACCAAAAATATGGGGAGACTATTGATCATTTAGTAGTTGACTATTCTTTCACCAAAGAGGTATGGGGATCTATCCTCTCTTTAGTGGATAGGGTATATGGAAAGAATATTCTCTTTTGGGGCACATGCAAAAATGGTTTGATGATAGAACCCTCAAATAATATAGGGATATTCCCTTGGTCACTTCTTGGGATATTTGGCTAGCTAGGAACTCAAACATATTTGAAGACAAGGAGATCCATCATTTTCAAGTTTAACATAAAATAAATTTTTTATATGAAAGTATAAAGAACACTCCAAATATAAAAAAGGACAAGACAAGTAGGTAACCTGGAGGTGGAAAAATATTACCCATGGGATTTTTTTGATGGTGCATATTAGGGTATACTTGGAATATGTGGTGCTGAAGGAGTGATATACCTCTCTTATTCTCACAAGATATCCTTTAGAGCTCATGGCCTAAGTGAGGGAATAAATAACTTTACAGAATGGAATGCCATGGAAATCTTATTAAGGTTGTTTTTTTGAACAAGATAACACCCATATTCAGGTCACAAGGGACTCAAAATTGGTAATCAATTGGGAAACTGGAACTATAGCTATGAAAAAACAAATTCTGAGCCTTTTATTTGATAAAATCAAGATAGTGAAGTATGCCTTTAATGTCATATCATGTACACATCTATAGGGTCTAGCTTAATATGGAAGTAAATTCTTTGTATTGGAATTATCTAAGGGTAGCAAGGAGACTATTGAAAAAGAAGTGGAGTTCTCTTTTCCAATTTCATTAAGATCCTTACATGTTGTTTGAGTGTTGTGATATTGTTATTCATAGTTGTTTGTTATGAATTTAGTAAGCTTAGACTTAATATAGTTCCTTATCTGTGATATAATGTGGGATTCACTCCCTCTTTCTATTAATTTTTAATATGATGTAAATAAAAGGATTAATGTCTAGAGACTAGAGAGTGCATTTTTCTTCTAGTTTGGTTTTGATAATTCACTCAAAATTTTGTTCTAGAGTATAATTTTAAGGTCCTCTAAAGTATAATTTTAAGGTGCTAGTTTGGTTTTGATAATTCACTCAAAATTTTGTTCTAGGGTATAATTTTAAGGTCCTCTAAAGTATAATTTTAAGGTGCTCTATGCACATTTTGATTGTAACTTTTTTTCTTACTTAAATAATAAATTGCATTTCCCCCTAAGAAAACAAATTGTATGGTTTCATTTTAGGGTGCTTTATGCACATTTTGATTGTAACTTTTTTTCTTACATAAATAAGAAATGACATTTTTCCATGGTTTCATGTATTAAAAGTTAACTTATAAGTGTTAATATAGATGTATGGTTTCATGTTATTAGGTGTGTATATGTGACATTATATGATCCAATATTGATTGTTATAAAAAGAGCCTGAACCACTATATTCAATGCATTTAAAGAAGTTAGGTGTATTTTGTAGTTTAATATGAGAGTGACTAATGCCTAATATTAATGTGACAGTTGACATTAAGTCAATTAAATATAATACTTAAAATTAAATAAAAAAAAATAATAATTTATATTATTATTTAAAAATAAAAATAATAATAATTTATATCATCATTTAAAAATAAAAATATTAATATCTATAATATATTTTTATTTAATAATATATATATCAAACTATTAAAATTAACATAGATTCATATCAATTTCTATCTATCAAGATTAAATTTTTGGAAATACAAATCTTTAACCTTTTTTCACTTTTACACTCTAAAATACATATTAATAATAAAAATAAATAGAAAGAAATCCAAATCCAAGTAACTTCTTTTTGATAACAATTTATTGTTATTAAAAAAATGTTGTACCACTCTATTTATAATAAAGACAAATAAATAATGATGCTAAGGATCTAAGTGATACATTTAGTTCTTAGGATAAAGACAAATAAAGAATGATGTAATGAATCATTAATTTATATTTTTTTAGAAGGTTAATAATGAAAATGAAAAATCATTTTAGTAAAGGTGGTCAAAATGTAAAAAAAAAATTGTTTAATTTTTTTATTTTCCTCTAAAAAAGTAGTTTCATTTATAATCAAATTGAATAAAAAAAAACTTTCAAAATTATATATTTAGTTATATCTTCTTTTTAGGAGTCAAGTTTATTCTACATTTTTCCAACATTTCAATTACATACTATATTGTAAAAATCCTTGAAAATAGACTATAGTATATTTTTGCATATATTTCCTTTGTTTTATTCCGTTTGTTGTGTATCAAAAAAATATACTCTTATCTCAAAAAATAAATATTTGACCTTTATTGATCTGAGAGTTCTTGTATATCTCTTCAAAGTGGAGCCACCCAGACTATTCCTTCAAAGAAAGCTTGGAAAGTGAATCTGTCATATTGTTGAACTGACGATGAACATGAAAACCCTGAAGACATCTGAAATGTGATTTTAAAGCATGGATATTCTCCTTCCATACCCTTAAGTTAAGAAATTCCAACTGTGACTTTTCATTCAACCAATCTATATTAACCTGAGAATCACCTACAGTTCTGAATATGGCAGCCTTCTGCAAAGAAGAGGAGGCTCCATAAACCTTGTAATTCAGCCTTAGTGTTTGTGCCTAGACCAACTGCAAGATGTATCTTAAAGTAGTGATGTATACTAAAATTTAATACAATACCAACTCCACCAATACCCTTGTTCGAAACACCATAAAAAAAAACCTATGGGCATGTTGCCAAAAAAGACTGGGTTCAATATGTAATCAAGGAATTCATCTTGGCTTGTAGCAAGCAAGGTCTTATATGCCATGATAATTCTGGAACAGGTGGCATCATCAATTCTATTCCAATTCTTGAAAATTATTTTATTTCTATAAAGCCATATGCCTAGAGCACTAGATAGGGAACAACCCTTTGTTTTCAATAAGAAATAAACCATCGATGCAAATTTTATTCAATAGATGGATTGTTCCAGGACCATACTAAATTCAGTTGTTTACAAACATCGACCCAAATGGATTGTGTAACAAAGCAATGTATAAACAAATGTGCAGTACTTTCTTCATCATTCTTACAACGAATGCAAACTAAAGGGCCTATACCTCCTCTATGCTTGTAATTGACACCAGTAAGTACCCTGTCATTTAAGAATAACCACATGAATAGACCGATTTTGTAGGGGAGGTTTATTTTCCACAGGACATTAAACCACCATAGTGGTTCTACCTCTAATTCTTTGATCCAGATTTAGGAGCGGAACAAACTGATTAACAGATTGAATACATAAACATATAGATATGAATAAAAACACAGATATCCAGTGAACAATATCTTCTAGTGAATAAATGAAATAGGATGAAACTGTAAAATTGTTGAACTGAAACACTTCTCGAATGGTGGTATCTATCTCTGAGAAGAGATGTGGCCGCTATGCGCATCCGTCTGAGCAGAATGATTACAATGAGGCTCCAAAGGTCATTTTGATATTACTCATGAATGCCAAAACCCTAAACATCTAAAAACCTAACCCTAGGAGGTGAAACGCTAAAAATTATGTGGGTCCCTATGGGTAAGTTGGTACCTCAACTTCCCAGGGTCGTAACTTTTGCATACGACCTCCGTTTTAGGTGCGTGATAGCTCGTTGGAAAGGTATTTAAGAGAAATACACATTACACCATCAAACTCTGCCTATGTCTGCATTTTTATTGTGGAGAGCCAAAAAAACAATGTTTAGGGCCCCAAAACGGCCATGGAAGTACAACAAGATGTGTTGACATGAAAGCATACAAAATAATCCAATTGGATTAGATGGGAGGCCACTAGTATCCACCTGGAAGATGTGTAGGGATTTAGACAACCATGGAAGTATAGAACCCGCAATTACAAAGTAGTATAGAAGAATGTGTTGAACTAAAAACAATCAAGAGGATCCAGTTGGAATAGGTGGGTGGCCACCAATATCCACCTGGATCAATTGTCCCCCATTAGGAAGCAATGGTATCCATTGTGTTGAGTTCCCCCATCATGTGAGAAAACGCCAGCTGAATTTGGCCCCTGGTGAGCCACTTTCCTTGGTGTAGGAGCTTCCTTGCCTTGACAACTCGATAAAGTTGGATCCTCTGCTAGAGAGTTTCCTTGACATGCGTGTCGGCTATCTAATCAGTGGATGCTTTTTCCATGCAGTCAAAGTTGAGCTATGTTGGTTTAAGCTATTCTGTGATCTATGATGTGTCCAATAATGGTGGTAAATATGGCCATAGGAGGTCCACATTGAACACTGGGTGCAATCCAAGGAAGGGTAGAGTGTTGAGCTCAAAAGAATTGCTACCCACAACCTTGGTGATAGTGTAAGGCCCATAGAGAAGTGGGCAGATCTTTCGATGGGGCCCTGTAAAACGTTCCTTCTGCAAATGTAACCAGACTTTGTATCCAACTTGAAACTGGTGTGGTACCCTGTGTTGATCATGGCGTTGCTTGTACTTAGCATTGGATTTCTGCAAAATTTCATGGACCTATTGGCGGGTGTGTTGAATCCTCTTAATGAATCTGGTGGTTTTGTCGGTCTCAGACTTAACATGGGAAGAGTATGTCTATGTGGTTTCAAGAGGTAGTGAAACATCAATGGGACCCAAGGGTTGGAATCCCATCCCCACCTGAAATGGGCTATGGTCGGTGGAGCTATGCAGATCCCTATTGTAACTGAGTTGAACATAGGGGAGACTCTCATCCCATGTGCGCAAATGTTTGGAGTTGTACATGCACAGTATGTGCACAATCATCCGATTTACGACCTTTGTTTGGTCATCTGTTTGGGGGTGGAAAGAAGTGGATTTAGTGAGCTTGGTTTCCAACACAGGCGAGAGACTCGACCAAAATGTGTTGAGGAACTTGTTGTCCCGGTCGAAGATGATTGTATGTGGTATCCCAAAATGGACCCATACTCGTTCGAAGAAGAGCTTGGCAGTATCTGCCACTGTGATATTCTTCTTGTAGGTTGTGAGGATGACCATCTTCGAAAATTGATCAACGACCACAAATACACAATCATTTCCTTACTTGGTGGAGGGAAGTCCATACATGTAATCCATTGATATGGATTCCCAAGGCTTCTCGGGAGTAGGAAGAGGGGTGTATAAGCCTTTCTTCTTGATAGATGGCTTGGAAATGGCATAGGCAGTGCAAGATCTAATATACTTGTTGATGTCCTATCAAATTTTTGGATAATAAAAATGTTTTTGTAGAACGACCACAGTTTTCTCCATGCCAAAATGTCATGCCATCCGACTGTAGTGGGATTCCAAAATCAACTTTGCAGGCTAGCTTGTAGGAACAAAAAGATGGTTGAGATGGGATAACAATCTGTATTGAATGTGAAAATCAATGGCAGTTGCACCTGTACCGAAGATCTGATAGGTGGTGGCGAAGTCTGGATATTGTTGATAAATTTGGGGCCACTCAGATGCCTCATGTCCATAGGAATGGAGCATAGTGGTGAGTGCATTCACGGGAGGTCGACTGAGGCAGTCAATGACATGATTTGAGCTCCATGTCTTATACATGATGTTGATATGGAACTGTTGTAGGTAGGTGGACCACTTTTGATGGTGGTCATTCTTCAATTTCCCCTGTGTTTATATGAACTGCAGAGGCTTGTGATCAGCGTGGATGATCGTCTCCTTTCCCAGAATGTAATGTTTCCATAAATGACAGGCTTGGACAATGGAATACATTTCTTTGACATAGGTGGGGTATTTCCAAACAATATTTGAGAGTGTCTCACTATAGTATGCCGCCAGATGATCATGCTGAGTGAGAACTACGCCTACAACATAGTCATATGCATCAGTCTCAATCTCGAATGATTGTTGCAGATTGGGAAAGGAGAGTACTGGAATTGAGCACAAGTGATGCTTCAAATCATCAAATGCTCATTGTTGTTCCTTCCCCAACACAAAATTTTCCTTGCCACCACCTTTGGTCACTTGGCCGAGGGCCCATGAAATATGGTAGAAGACCAATACGAATCATTGATAGAAGTTGGCCAGTCCCAAGAAGCTCTGAAGCTCAGTGACTGTAGTCAGGGTTGGCCAGTCATGGATGACTTGGATCTTAGATGGATCAACATGTACCCCATGCTCATCAAAAATGTAGCCAAAGTATTGGACCATGTTCATGCCAAAGGAGCATTTTTCCAAGTTGGCATATAGCTTGTGCTACCGCAGAGTGCTCCAAACATGTTGAATATGTTGCATGTGCTCCTCACAAGTTCTGTTGAAGATGAGGATGTCATCCAAATATACCACTACAAAAGAGTTGGTGAAGTATCTCAATACATCATCCATCAACCGCATGAAAGTGGTTGGTGCATTTGTTAAGCCAAAGGGCATGACCAACCATTTGAAGAGACCTTCTTTGTATTTGAAGGTTGTCTTCCATACATTAGTTGGTTCGATGGGAACCTGGTGGTAGCCAGAATTTAGGTCAATCTTKCTAAAGAACTTTTCCCCCTTGAGTTGGTCAAGAAGGTCATCAATCCTGGGAATTGGGTACTAGTTCTTGACTGTGATTTTGTTTAATGCTCTGTAATCAATGCAGAGTCRCGAGGTCACGTCCTTCTTCTGCACCAGTACAATAGAGCTTCTGCAAGGGGAGGATATGGKTCTGGTGTGCCCCTTTTGAAGAATCTCTTAGATATGATGCTTGATTTTGTCATTTTCCATCAACAAGCGACAATAGACTGGTCCATTAGGCAGAGGTGCACTGAGGGTTAGATCAATTTGATGCTTGACTTGGCAGTGCGTCGGTACCCCGATGGGTGAGGAGAAGATGTCTCTGTACTCTTCCATGACCTTGTCCACTTGCTTCTGCTGCAAAGAGAGGCTCTATGTAGAGGCCACATATGTGGCAACAACCTTTTGCTTAATATGAGCATGAATCACAAAGAAGAAGAACTTCCCGGTCTGTGAAATGACCTTACTGTATTACTTAACAAAGATTAAAGAAATAGTAGTAGGCGGCGCTACCTCTAGTATCATGTACAATTTTCTACCCAAAGTAATAATAACACTATGTGGTCTAGACTCATACACATCATGACACTTCCATAAATATGGTTATCCTAAAAGAACATCAAAAAATTCAAGGGAATAAATATCACACAATACCTCGTCTTTGAAATGATTGATGTCGTAGGGAAGCCGACACTGTTGGCTGACACAGAGATCCCTTCCTTAGAAAAGCTAGCCAATGGTGGAGGACTATGGGTGCAGTGTCGTTGACAGGTCCAATCGCTTGACGACCTATGCTGATATTAGGTTCTTTTGACTATCGTTATCAACAATGAAATGAAGTGAAGTCCCCTTTACCCACATCTATGAGTGAAAAAGACGTTCCCCTTCCTCTGGTTTTTTTGGCTCGCTTAGTTGGACTTTGGTGGTAGCGACAGTGGCACTGGGTTTTGCATTGATAATCTGCTTCCCTCCTTATGGATTTTATTTAGAATAAGAATCGGCCTCAGACTCAAATGCCTTCAGCTCGGCCATAAGTGACTGCTTGGAGCAACATTGTTTAGTGTTGTTCCAAGGGATTTTATGGTATTCACACCATTTTCTCGTGTCCTTCTTCGTCTTTTCATTGCCCTTCTTGTGTTGTGGCTTGGACTGGTTGTCTTGAGAGTGACCATATTTTATCTATCCCTTTCCATGTGGGTTGGGGCCGCCTTTTCCCTTCTTTGGTTGTGAGGAGTTTGCAGATCCAAACTCTCGCCTCTTTTGCTTAAATTTCTTCTCGATCTTGACAACATATCTATAAGTTGTACCTAATGAGACGATGTCCAGAAAATCCATTTCTGTTTGAATGTATCTATGCAAACAACCGTGATATTTGAGCACCAAATGTCACTCAGATTCTTTGATACCCAATTTGGTGCATAGGGTATGGAAATTATTGGTGAAATTTGGTACTGTCTAATCCCTTTCTTGAGGCAGGGTGGTCCGTCGGGTGTACTGGTCCTTGTAGCTTCCAACGGGGTAGTATTGTTCTTTAATGGAATCCTGGAAGGAATTCCATGTAGGGGAAACCACAGATATTGTTGATTCCTCTATGGCCCTTTGCTCAGAGTAAGTATCCCACCAGTCCTTAACATGGGGGACGACCTTGAGGAGTGCAAAATTAATCTTTTCCCTATCGAAAAAATTGTGGACCAAAAAATACCCTTCGAGAAGGATCAACCATTTATCTACAGCATCTGCATTTATCAGTCCTTCAAATAATGGAATATAAAAATTTACATGTACCTTGAAGGGGGTTGCATGGCCGCTTGATGAATATGCTTTTCCTGTGGGCGGTCGTCGAAGGCTCTGCGCAAACTTGTCCATCATTTTGTTCCTTTGTCACGCAAGGGATTCCTCAAGCAACATATTAATAGGATCTCCTACTCCATCATCTTTCTTTTTGTCCCCCATGGGTTTTTGTCGTGCTCAGCGCGATTGATCTTACAACGGCTCAATAGGTTCAAGTCCCAACATCTTGTACCCAGATCTTGTCGAGGACATGCATGAAGAAAAATAAATGAAGAGTAAACTGCTTTGATACCACTGATCCATATTTAGGAGCGGAACGAACTGATTAACAGAATAAATACATAAACACAGAGATATGAATAACAACACAAATATCCAGTGAACAATATCTTCTATTGAATAAATGAAATAGGTTGAAACTGTAAAACTATTGAACTGAAACACTTGCTCGAATGGTGGTAGTTATCTCTGAGAAGAAATGTCTTTTCTATGCGCATCTGTCTAAGAAGAATGATTACAATGAGGCTCTAGAGGCCTTTTTTATACTACTCATGAATTCCAAAACTCCAAAAATCCAAAATCCTAACCCTAGGAGGTGAAACGCCAAAAGTTATGTGGGCCCCTATGGGTAAGTTGGTACCTCAACTTCTCGGGGTCGTAACTTTTTCATACGACCTTCATTTTACGCATGTGATAGCCCGTTGGAAAGGTATTTCAGAGAACTACACATTACATCATCAAAATTTGACTTTGTCTACAGTTTTACTATTGCGAGCCAAAAAAAAAAAAAATTAGGGCCCCAAAACGGACCTAGAAGTACAATAAGATGTGTTGACGTGAAAGCATACAAAATAAGCCAATTGGATTAGATGGGAGGCCACCAATATCCACCTAGAATATGTGTAGGGATTCAGACAACCCCGAAAGTGTAGAACCCACAATTACAAAGCAGTACAAAAGAACTTGTTGAACTAAAAACATTCAAGAGGAGCCAGTTGAAATAGGTGGGTGGCCACCAATATCCACCTGGATCATTCTTGATAAGTAAAAGCCTCATATGCAAGTTTAGCAGTAATCATCCCCAAGGTACGATTCCATGACCAAACAATATGATCCACTTCACTGTTGATATTAATACCACTTAATCTTATCATTGCTAGATAGTTTGTCCAATCAGAAGCCAGATCCCCTTTTAAGCCTAGATCACTAGCTGTAAGTCAATCCTTGGAGTTGGAGGCATTTAGCAAGGAAGTGTGTGAAATATGCACCGAGGAGAATATCCGGAGATCACTCAAATGTCAAAACAGGGCAGATGACAGTTTGAACCTGTGATCACAACCAATGAACGGGTCTTATCCTACCTGAACCCTGAAACCATTCCCAACTGACCAGACCAACCAATTTTTAACAATGAGCAAGGATTCCATAAGATTTTTCTAGAAGTTGGTAACTATAAATGATGATGATAATTAATGTCCACTAAAACCAAATTGGTCTATCGAACCTTAAGAGTGCAATAGATTTTTTTAATAATACATATTTTTTATAAATAAATTTATCAATAAAAAATTATTAAAATGCACCAAAAAACAATTAATTTTTTTTTATTAAATACTTTTTCTTTATATATTTTATGAATAATTATTAAATTTTTATAGAAATGAAAAATTATAAATTTATTTTTTAAATTTGATATTGAACCTTAGAAATTTCTAAATATCTAAAAATATATATAATAGAAATATGTTGTTACTTTTATGTAATAAATAAATCTAATATTTAGAAAAGAATCTATAAGCAAAACCCTACACTACTTAGTTAATATGTTATTATTGTAGTGTTGTCATTTTAAACTATCTTATTCTCCAAACATGTAATACAATCCCTTCAATACACCAAGTTTTCAAAAACACTTACACTAGATAATTATGTGGTTGTTCATACCCCTTGAACTTTATTTCAACATGGAAAACAATATTATCTCTCCGTATGAAGATTAGCATACCTTTTCAAGCCATTTCCTATGATAGGTTAGAGATGCCAAGCATTCCGATCCAAATCCTAGGATGTTTATTGTTATTTTAAGGTATGTTTTGGATATATTATTTTTCATATGTGTATTATTGTTGTAAGGTATGCTTTGAATGGTCGCGTCGTCGCGTCCTCCCAGGTGATTCTCCACTGGTTACGGTGGAAGCCCGACACTGGGAATGACATTCGCATTGGCAGAGATATGATTCTCGATATGGGAGACCTATCGATCCTCTCTCCCTCGTTGTGCACGCGGCTTGAGGCCCAGAATTGCACTTTCCTAGCACAAGTTATAATACCGACCCGTGCCCATTCCCTCCTGGATGATTGGTTGGACTGTGGATCCTTGTTCCTTGAAGGGTCGCTTGCCAAAGAGTGGAGCCGCTACACATCGGCCCTCAAAGGTGTCGGGATATCCCTCACTGAAGAACCAGATATTTTGCTATGGGCCGGGGGAGATGCCATGGGCACCATCACTGTAAAAACTTTATATGATGCCTATCTACAACAGTTGAGGCTTGAGATTGACCGCTCATGGTTTCGCCAGTTACGGAAGTGGAAGGTCCCGCTTAAACAGAAACTTTTCACCTGGCTCGCGGGTAGAGAGAAGATTCTCTCCTGGGAGGCGCTCAGACGTAGAGGCTGGGAGGGACCTGGATTTTGTCCATTGTGCAAAGAGGCTTCGGAGGATGTGCATCATCTCATGGTTCATTGTGTTTTTACAAAGAAGGTTTGGAAACATCTGATCGAGTCTTTCTCTTTACTTGTGGTCTGGAAAGGCCCCACCTTCTCGGCCTGTCTTTCTGATTGGGTCACTCAAAAGTCGGCTCCTCCGACATTGGCGGTCTACACTTGCTGGCAGTTATGGACAGAGAGGAACAAAGCTATTTTTGAAGACCGAACCCCTTCAATTCAAGCGGTCTTTCACAAAGTTAGGGCCTCTTTCCAGTGGCAACCTTCCTTGATCAAGTCTTACACGCCCAAGGTCTGTGAGATCTCGTTAACTGCTGGATATACTCTGGCTTGCTTTGACGGAGCGGCGGCGTCCACTGGCCTTTGTTGTGGGGCAGGTGGTTTTTTCAAAACACATCCAAAGAGAATCACTAAATGGTTCTTAAATTGTGGAGAGGGAACGAATACTAAAGCAGAGCTTTTGGGATTATGGACATCCCTCGCTCTTCCCTCCCTTTGGTCGATTGACCACCTTCTGATCCTTGGAGACTCGTGAGTCATTATAGACTGGATCAACCATAAGAGTATGCTTCACTCGGTCCATATAGAAGGCTGGAAGGAAAAAATTCAGATTCTCTCTAAACGCTTCTTGGACATCAATTTCCGACATATTTCCAGATCTTTCAATAAGGAGGCGGATGCTCTATCAAAAAGAGCCCTCAGCGGGGAGGTCAGGAGACTTTTGGTTTTCCATTGTGAGAACGGATCTAAAAGTCCCATCTCCCACTTAAATCTTTTCGAACGTGGTGGGAGAGCGATATGATTCTGCAATAGTTTTTTTGCCTGATTATGCTTCTCTGCTCCTTTCGTGGTGGATTACGTTCCCTTCTGATTTCCTTTATGGCTGGACATTCTCCTCTTGTTGATCGGGGATAGCGTCACTGATGTTTGCAGTGGAACAATTCCCTCTATCTTTTCCCTGTCTCGAATTATTTCCTTGGTGAGAGAGCTTTCCTCGTTACCTAGTTCACAGCTCGACAGAGCTAGCATTGTAAACGAAATTATATTTTAAATATAATATTGAGTTATTTTTTCTTGGAAAAAGGTATGCTTTGAATATATGTTTTATTATTTCTAAATCCTTGCTCGTAAATCAATGTAAATTAAGCATTTTAACTTACCAAAGTTTTAAGAGATTCATACAATTTTTCAACTCACGTTTCATTTTTTATCTTAATTTTTTAGTTTGAAGTTTTATTTGGTCTCATATCGAGGCAGACTTGGGATAAAACTTTGACATGATTCAGAAAATATTAAATGAAGTAATGCATATTAATGTTAGACATCAGGTTTCGTATTAGTTCTTAACATTAAATGTTTATACATCTCCAATTTAATCCATGTACAAGTTGCCCACTTGCTCGAGTTTCCACCTACATTACCATGTAATGTACCTTCCTTTGCCTACTACCACATGTATCCACTATGTCCTATTTTTAAAATCATACATTCAAACCTCCTTACAAAAGGTAATTTTTCTATGACTGGCCCATCTCCTTCACTGCATCAACTCCAATTAGCCTTCTCCTTCACTCACCTCAACTTAATTAGTTTCAATCTGGTCCCATCTTTGCACATCATGTCTAAGAGGAGGATATATATAAACTCCTACAATCCCTTGATAAAGCCATGATTGCTAGAAAAATAAACAATATTAATATGTTATGAAGAGGATTATATTTCTATTTCCATTTTTAAGATTGTGTTTCAATCATATATGAAGTAATTTGTTTCACAGTAGATGTTTAATTTTTTTTTATTTTGTTTTTTTTAATGGAAATGCTAACTCTATACCAATGTTGAAAATGTTATAGGTCTTAGGGCTTGACCCAATCATTGTCTATTAGAGTAGTCTTATCAAAGATGTCTAATATGAGACTCAAGGATGAAACAAAGATAGGAGAATGCTTCAAAGATGCTTATAATGGCCTTGGATTCATACACAAATTTAGAATCATGTTAACATTTTATGCAGGCTTCTCTTCTCTTTAAAATTAGATGGCATGATGCATATAAATTCTGAGAGCATAACAATAAGATTTGAAACTTGTGTTAATTTGGTTTTACTATCACTTTTTTTTCTTCTTGACAATGGAAAAAACAAAAAAAATATCTCTCTTTTAACAAATAAAACCAATTTGATTCATGTCTCTTACCTCCCTTATCATCACAAATAAGATTCCTATGATGAATCAACATCTTGTGTACTTCAAAATTCCCTACTACATTGGAGTTGTGGGTGTCATTCAAAATTGATAATTGTATCTCTTTTCTAGGTACACAAATTCAACCATGTTTTTACAATATTCCATCTTGAAAGGTGTAATCATCAGTCATTAGGCATTTATTCTTCGACGTCGCCTACTTCCAAACTTATGCAAGGGTGTGTGCACAAAGTTGGTGGAAAAAAAAGTGGCAAGGGGGTCAGTAGGAGTGGGCACACGCTCCTAATCCTATAGGTTTAACAAGGCCCAAACCTTCGGTCAGCTTGCCACATAGGTTCGTTGGTAGGAACACACATTCGTTCTTGTTGTGCCTGATTTTTAATGGACTGTGGGTGCGTTTTTTGCTCATTTTCACACCATGCCTCATGATTTTCCAAATTGGAGCAAGAAAAGAGGACGAACAGAGGAGGATAAAAGCCAAGGATCTTTCCACTGTGTCCATTGCAAGAAAGGTATGGTTGATTTTTTGTCATTTCCTCTCTTGGATTTGCAAAAATACAAAACAATTAGTCATGGGTTATGGATATAAATCCCAATGGAATTGAAAACTTATTAGAAAGGTTCACTACACATAATCAATACTTGAATGTAAATATCTCAACAATTTACTAATCTTGTATAGGTTTTTTTCAAGTTCATTGTAAAGATAATGCATAGTTTTTCTTTATTTTAAACAAAATTATGTAACATGATTTTGTTGGGATAAAATGAAATTGTTATTTGTAATACCTTTGTCATAATTCCACTTATCAAATTTCCTTTTTAAATTGCATCATGTTTTATAAAATGGAACCCAGAGACAATGTAAATTGCCAACCAGTAGACCAAGGCAAGGAAAACCCCAACCCACAACAACCACCCAACATAAACACCCAAATTGATGAGGGGTTGGCCACATTTAGAACACTTGTAAATCAATTAAGGGGCATGAGAGAACCAAGTAGAGAGTCCTTGGCTACTTCATTGGACATTATCGTGAGGTCCATTGCAAGTTCCCAAGGGTATTTGACTTCTATTTCTGAATATATGGAAATAATGTTTGAGTTGTATAACATTGTATTGGATAGAAACCAAGTTAGAGATTTGGGTATTTAAAAACAACAATTGATGTCTATTTTTATTTTTCCTCGATCTGGACAAAAACCACCTATGAACAAGAAACACATTTGCATTGACTAGTGCATCCACCCACAAATTAGTGAAAACTAGATGGATAGGTGGTAAATGGTATTTGATAAACCTCCCTGCAATAACAAGGAGGTTCCTTTATATTTTTTGTGAATATGGGATGAATTTATTTTGGTTTGACATGTCAACTACTTCGACATGGGTGAATTACAAGGGGTGGGTCAAGGGTCTGCATAGAACTGAGAGCATTCTAGGCACGATCCCATGTTAGGTCCTCGTCCCCCCAGGTGAAGGCATGACCCCCCTACCCAACATCCTCCTTTTGCAGAGAGCTTGAAGCATGTACAATTAGCTATATCATCATTGATTCGGATCCTAGTGCAACATGACAACTTTGTTGCACTATCTCAGTAGGAGGTGTATGTCTGTGACATTGATAGAGGGGTCGAAGATTCACCCCGTACAATAGAGTTCAGTGAGGAGGGAGCACATGGACATAAAATTCGTCCATGTGAACCTCATAGATGCTCGAGTTGAGGTAAGAGTTTCTATGGGCCTATTAAGGCTAGTGGATAGTGGAGCTTCATGGAGGAGGTTAGTATCTTAATCATCTCTATGTTCTTCATCATTATATATTTATATAGAATTTTGTGTACTTTATATCGATATTTTATTGTATGTTGTTTTGCAGTTGTTGCGCCCATGTAGCAGACCCTCTATGCCCATGGATGCATTAGTTTCTGTCCCCACCACTTATGTAGCACTAAAGACAACCTACTCAATTGGTCTACCCCATGCACATGTGTGTGTCACATTTGATAAATTCACCATAGTGATTTATTTATTTTATTGCATCCTCTAATTTTTAATGTTCTTGTGTTTCTACATGGTGTGGGACCAAACGATGTCGAGCAATGTCCACCTAGAATGGAAAATTCATCTGCATCACAGGTATCATGTGTAGAGTTAAATATCATTTAAATCTCAAATTTGTTGTATTTAAGTTGTCGAATTTTACTATATTGTACTAATAGTTCAATATTATTAATATTTATGTAGGTTGTTGATATTTTTGCTAGTTTTAGTACTAGTCCTCTCCCTGGGCACCTGCCCACAACTTTTGAGTTACCTTACTCTAGGCCGAGGGTTATTCCATCATTTTTATAGTCTGTGGGGCTCCATCACCACCCACCCCCAACATATTTCTTGTTCCATGCATCCTTAGTGGATGCACCTGCAGTCCACCCATCCGCACCACCTCTTCCATCGCATCCATCCAGAGGGAATGCACCCACATGCCACCCACCCCCACCACCATTTTGATCTATGCGATATACCAAGGTTTCCACAATAGAGGTTGCATCAGAGAAGGTTGTACAACTGAGCGCTCCACTTCTTAGCGAATCTCCATCGATGCCCAAGATATTCATGGAGAGATAATGTGTTGATGATAAAGTTTTATGTATCGTGAATGGAATTTATTTTATGCATATTTGTTTAAATTTCATGATTTGATCCTTTTAACTGACACAAGCTGGCATCGTTGAGATATTAGGGTTACAAAGGAGGATAACAGCCTCGTGATCATTTGTACCATCTACAGTGAGTTGTCTTATGTTGAATTAAAAAGTATCATTTTGTAATTCTTTTAATTCATTGTGGAAAAAAAATTATAACATTTTTTTTTCTTGTGGAGTCTCATGAGTGATGAACCACGCCTAGGCCTAAAACTACTCAAGGTGATTCTTTGAGAAAGAGAATAAATATCAATTTCCAGGATGCTATTGAGGGTGGTAATGGTCAATGAGTGACCGATGACTGTCATTTTGTATCTAGGCCACCATATGGATTTTTTATTTTTATTTTTTTATGTTAGGACACTTGTTGTCGTTTTGTATATTGGGCACGACGTGCCATTTTGTAAAAAATGTACAATTTAGATTGTGTTGAATATATATATATATATATATATATATATATATATCATGCCATGGTTTTTATGAATCTCATTGTTTTTTTCATTTTATGTGTATGAATTTTTGAATTTATTTAATTTCATTAATTACTTTTTAAAGTGTTAATGAAGTCTATGTAAGTAAGAATAGTTCATTTTTTCTAAAGTTATTATAAATACTTGTGTTATGTGTTCATGAATCTATTATGGTGGAAAATATTGCTAAGTGTTAAATCCATACACAATTAATGGTTCTCATTACCTAAATTTGAAAAAAGACTGAAGACCCATCCTAGTTAAGACTCCAGGAACCAATAATAACGATCATGTAAGCTAACATAATCAAAATAGAAATAAGAGATTTGAAACATCACATTACTCTATCCAAAATGAAGCATGGTTCATTATAAGGGAAATCACAACATGTTACAAGGGTTTCTTAATTCAAAATCAACACATAAAATATGAGTGCACAATAAAGCCTCACAACAAATGAAAATATACCTCAAATTCTCCATTAATCTTGCCAAAATGTTCTACAATGTATCCCAAGAGGAGAGCTCCTAAATACCCAAATTATCCACCCTTTACAATGGAGAGAGTGAACTCTTATTTATAGAGTGAGTCTCTTCTCTTATACAATAAAATATTATTATTTTCTAACTAACTTTGTGACAAGTTAAATAAATATTAACAATAATGAATTAGTTATATCTCTCCTCAATCCATGGTTGACCATGTTACAACATGTGGACATTGGCCTCTCCAAATAAATTCACCCTCATCCAAAAATAGTAGTAGTATGCACCAAATAATGCTCATGAAGTGGACACACTACCAAAAATATGCATCAAGACAATTCAAATGTCAGTTGTCCACATGGAATGTTCCCTCCAATAATGTACATGCATGCAACCACTCCACATTTGTGAAATCCAAGGTATCCAACTCCATTGATGAATGTGAAGGATGCCAAGTGGATGGGGAATCCACAACAAAGTATGTGATCAATGCCTAACCTTTCCTTGCCTTTCCTTTCTTGCCTTTGCTTTCCTTGCTTGCCTAGCCTTTCTTTGTATTTTCCTTTCCTTGCATTCCCTTACTTTGCCTTGCCTTTTCATGCATTTCCTTACCATGTGTTTCCTTGAATTGATATGTCATGTATTTTCATGCCGTGACATGCTTTCATTTCCTTTAGTTTCCATTCCATGCCATGCCATTATTTTCCATGGCATGCCTTGCCTTTCCATCCCATGCCATGCCATGCCTTTCCTTTCCTTTCCATGCCATGCCTTTCCATGTGTTTCATTGTCTTTCCTTGCCTTGCCTCGACATGCCTTTCCATGTCATGCAATGCCTTGCCTTGTCATTCCATGCCTTGCCATGCCTTGGCTTGTCATTCAATGTCATGCCATGCCTTGCCTTTCCTTGTCATGTCATGACTTGCCTTGTCATGCCTTTCCTTGCCATTCCTTGCCTTGACTTTCCATGGCTTGCCTTGCCTTTCCATACCATGCCATGCCTTGGTCACCTCAACACTATAGTCATTTTTAAATCGTATAGCCCATATCCATGCATATACATTACAGATTTCATATGAGAATATGAGAATCTTTATCTATATTAATGTTCAATTAAGAAATGTGTGTTTATTTACATGATGCCTTGCATATATTATACATAATTATGAACTAGTATCCACATACCAAAGTTCCACATTTCAATTTGCATGTTACAACAAATCACAAAACTATCATCATCATAAGCATATAACAATAAAAATAATATCTCACAACACATAAATAGATCCATATGTATACATATAAAATGTCTATATGATTCTAACTAAACCCAACAAATACTAAGCAATGACTCACTAAGATAAGTATAAATCAAAGTTCTAACCTTCTAAGGCCAAAATATAGGTTGTTACATTTACAAATCCCTAGAACACAACTATGATCTAAAATAGACTAATCCCTCCTTGTATGTCTTGCCATGTAGCTTCCCATTTTAACCTATACAACAATAAATATATATATATCCATAACATTATGCAAGGAAAAATTTGAATCAAAATGT
Source organism: Picea sitchensis (assembly GCA_010110895.2). Lineage (NCBI taxonomy): Eukaryota > Viridiplantae > Streptophyta > Pinopsida > Pinales > Pinaceae > Picea > Picea sitchensis. The sequence goes on along the minus strand of SNQJ01S0028011.1, from coordinate 47,636 downwards.
GGATTGCAATGAAACAAGCATGACAAAAAAAGGAACATTTCTTATCCCAATAAATAAAAAACATTTTTTCTAGGGACATATGAATTAACTTTATATCACAAATTTCATTTCCATCCAATGAAGTGTTTTTTCCTTTCCATGCCATGCCTTGCATTTCCTTTCCATGCCATGCCTTTCCTTGCCATGCCATTCCATTCCATGCCATGCATTTCCTTTCCTTTCCATGTCATGCCACGCCTTGTCATGCCATGCCTTGCCTTTTCATGCCATGCCATTCATTGTCTTGCCATGCCTTGCCTTTCCATGCCATGATTTTCCATTCCTTTCCTTGCCATGTCATGCCATGCCTTGCCTTTTCATGACATGTATTTCCTTTCCATTCCATGCCATGCATTTCCTTTCCTTTCCATGCCATGCCACGCCTTGTCATGCCATGCCTTGCCTTGCCATTCCATGTCATTCCTTGCCTTGCCATGCTTTTCCTTTCCATTCCATGCTTTGTCGTGCCTTTCATTGTCATGTCATGTCATGCCTTGCCTTTTCATGCCATGCCTTGCCTTTTCATGCCATGCCTTGCCTTTCCATTCCATGCCATGCCTTGTCATTCCATTCCTTGCCTTGCCATGCCATAACATGCGATGCCATGAAATTCCTTTCCATGCCATGACATGACTTACCATGCCATGCCTTTCCTTTCCTTGCCATGCCTTGCATTTCCTTGTCTTTCCATGCCATTTCATGCCTTGTGTTGGATTTTCATGTCATTCCTTGCCATGCCTTGCCTTGCCTTTCCTTTCCAAGCCATACCATGCCTTTCCATGCCATGTCATGTCATTCCATGCCTTTCCATTACTTTCGATGCCATGTCATGCCTTGCCTTTCCAATCCATGCCTTTCCTTTCCATGCCTTTCCTTTCCATGCCATGCCATGCCATGCCATGCCTTTTTATGCATTGTCATGTCTTTCTATGCATTGCCTTGCCATGCCATGCCTTGCCTTGCCTTTCCATGCCATGCCATGTTATGCCTTACCTTTCCATGCCATGCCATGCCTTACATTGTCTTTCCTTGACTTGACATGTCATGCCATGCCTTTCCTTTCCATGTCATGCCATGCAATGCCATTCCTTGCATTGCCTTTCCATAACATGCCATGTCATGTATTTCCATGCGTTTCCTTGCCTTTCCATTCCATGCCATGTCATGCCTTGCATTTCCATGCTATGCCTTTCCTTTCCTTTCCATGCCATGACATGCCATGCCTTTCCATGCCATGACATGCCATGCCTTTCCTTGCCTTTTCAAGACATGTATTTTCTTATCATACCATGCAATGTCATTCTTGGCTATGCCTTGCTTTTCCATGCCATGCCATGCCATGTGATGCAGTGCCTTTACTTTCCATGCCATGCCTTGCCATGCCTTTCCTTTCCATGCCATGCCATGCTTTTCCATGCCATGCCATGCCATTCCATGCCATGCATTTCCTTTCCATGACTTGCCTTGCCATGCCATGCCATGCCTTGCCATTCCTTTCCTTTCCATTTTATGTCATTCCTTGCCTGTCCATGCCATGCCTTTCCATGACATGCCATGCCTTTTCTTTCCTTGCCTTTCCATGCCATGCCTTGCCATGACATGCCATGCCTTTTATTTCCTTACCTTTCCATGCCATGCCTTGTCATGCCTTTCCTTTCCTTTCCTTGCCTTATCAAGCCATGCCTTACCTTTCCATGCCATGGCTTTCCTTTCCATGCCATGCCATGCCATTCCTTGCCTTGTCATGCCATACCTTGTGATTACTTTCCTTGCCATGCAATTCCATGCCATGCCATGCCTTGCCTTTCCATGCCATGCATTGCCTTGCCATGCCATGCCTTTCCATACCATGCCATGTTATGTGTAACACACCCGACCCCTAAAGTACCCTTTTAAGGTATGGGGCATCAAAATTTCACTTTTCTCAATCAACTTGAATCCTCTTCCTGAGATTTCCATTACCTTCTTCTCATCAAGATCTATCCAACAATTGTTACCATGCTAAAATCTGAGCTTTGGATTGGAAGTTATTCCATTTCGAAGTTCGTCAAGATTCATTGGTCAAAGGCCACGTGGCACCCATGTGGGTTCAACTCATTCGTACCATCCCACATGGCACGGTCTCGACCGAGGTCATCATCCTTTAGCGATGACATGGCCACTGGAGAGGCGATTATAGGGAATGTTCCCCGTGTCTTCATGATTATCAGGCCTTCGACCCTTTGTCCTTCCCATCCAGGTCTGAAGCACTACCAGAGTTCCAAAATCCCAGAGTTCCCTAGCACTTATGTATCTATGGTGAAGATTAATCCACCATTACATTCAATGACTGATATTCACCCTTTTTCAATGCCTAGAATTAAGGGATTTCGACATTCGACGCTTTGGCACTGAATGCCATTTTCTCTACTGGCATATATTTCGGAGTCCCAAAACCCCATAATGTTTCCATGTGGCTCCGGCCTTTGGCCCTTTCGAATTATTCAATACACCACCCCAAATATCTGGGGTTCCAAAACCCTGAACTCCTGAATGGTCCACACTTACACGTGGTAGCGTGTTAAATGTATAGGCAGGGGCAGGTAGGCCCGTGAATTTGGTCGATTAACCCCAGTGTTCCAACATCCCAAGTTCCCCGAAGTTTCAAACTCTTATTGCCTAGGGTACTGTACTATATTTTAGTCCAAGCAAGCATACGCGAGGGGGATGACACGCAACAAAGAACATAGATGACATATGGACCCATCAATGGGTGACATGTATCACATTCCAATTGGCATATAAGGCATGTAAAAGGCATGAATCAAGGTGACATGTGGCATGCTGAAAATGGGTCCACGTCACCCTAGGTGGCGTCAATGTTCCACGTCACTCCAAACTGATAGCCTCTGGGAGTTTGTAGCTTCTCCTTCCTGTGAAATTGCCTGGAGCTCCGAAGCCTGAACTTTCGTCGGCAACCTACAAATACCCCTTTTGTTTCCCATGGTCGAGATAGGTCCACGTAGAACCATAGGTCTACGACCTCTTTTGCTTCACGACTTCATCATTCGGGAGCTTGGTAGTCTAGGTTCCTTTTTACTCCCGTAGTGGTCAGCGTTGGGTTGACCACTGTCTAGATCCAACAGTCAGGAGGTATCCCGATGCATCCTCGGGTCGACGGTCATCGTTGCTTCGTGACTTCTATGTTTGTGGGTTTCGCCCGTTTAACACTCTTGTTCTCCCGGAGTGGTCAATGTCGGATTGACCATGACATAGATCCAATGGTCAGGGAAGATCCCAAAGCATCCTTGGATCTACGGTCGTCATCACTTCACGTTTTCGCCATTCAGTGTTTCCACCCATTTAACACTCCCTTTCTCTCAGAGTGGTCAACGTCGGACTAACCATGATGCAGATCCAACGGTTAGGGAATATCTTGAAGATCCTTAGATCTACGGTTATCGTCACTTTGCGATTTCAACATTCAGGGTTTCCACCTGTTTAACACTCCCTTTCTCCCTGAGTGGTCAATGTCGAGCTGACAACGAAGTAGATCCAATGGTCAGGGAAAATCCCGAAGATCCTCAGATCTGTGGCTCATGTTACTTTACGACCAGGAAGTGGATCATGGTTTAACGGTGGGACAGGTCCCACGGTCATAGTCAAGGAAACTACAAAATGTCGATCAACTTCTCCAATAATCGTACCAGCAGGTTTCCTTTGGTTGGTTTCGAAGGTTGTAAAGTCGTAACATCCTGGAGCCCCAGACTCCCATATTTTTTAAGCCAAAATAGCTTAGCTCCTTTCGGACGTAGCAAAGGGTTCCAAGGTCCTAGTCATGTGGATTCCCTGACAAGTCTCAGGGTTGCACGCTCAACTCTTGGTCATGATTTGGTTAGGGTTGTGGACATGAGCTCTTGGTCACAAAGACAAATGGTTTGAAGGAGGCTCCCTCCCTCCATAGAGCTTGAATTTAGTAACTTGTGAAGGTAAATTAGAGGGGTCGACAGGATTGAAGTATTCCAGCGAAATATTCCCCGAATCTTACATTAAAAAATCAATCCTTGGGAAAAATTCCCTTAAGGATTTTCCAACCAACACAAGAATCATAAAATTATTCTTAAATTCATTTGCAGAACCACGTCTAAAATTTATCTTGTTGCTAAGTAGAGGCAAACATAAATCATTCAAATACAGGGGTTCACAAAAAAACAATAAACATTTCTAATAATTAATCAAACAATGAAAATTTTAGTCATAGACACAAACATCCAACCACACATTTCAATTCTAGAACACGGATAAGGAATAATTATCAAGAAACCAGATATTGAAAAAACTACTGAGAGGGGTGCCCATTTCCACCCAACCATAGGCACAACAACTCCTAGACAGATTTACCATTGGAGACCCCCTAGATATATTATGATGCTCTGAGAGAGACTCTTCCTCCTTGTTTAGTGACAATCAGGGACGGAGGCCACTCTCCTCCTCCCATAGAAACTTGGAAAAATAGTTTTATCTCCAACAAGCAAGGGGGGCTGCAACGAGTGTTTCCTTAGTCACTTGTCTTCTCTGCAACCTTGTTTATTATCTTGGACTGGAAACGCTTCCAACAACTTCTTACACCCAAAGCAAGCTTGTTTTTCAATTCTCTTAAGAACCAAAGAATTGCACACACTCTTTTCCTTTTGGGAAAATGGTCTCTTGACTTATGTTCTTCGTAATCCTCTCTTATGCCAATGAATCCCCTTATTTTATTAACTTCCTCAACAAGATTACATGGGTCTGAATCCCCATTTCGTGGTCAGGTCAGGAATTTTTTCAGATGGGTACTCTTCTAATCTCCTCATTGACTCTTGAGGAGGACTTCCCAACAACTATCCTGACTGGTAATTAATTTCTGGTTCAGAGGACTGTTCTGGGTCTGAATAATTTAAGTCCAGTAAGGTACTGGTCTGGTGGGGTTCATCTGAACCATTGTTGGTTCCCCTCACCATCTCTCTCATGCATCATGATCTACCTTGGAAAATCCCTTCAGTAGTTATGCAATACTATCCATTTTATTTAATAGCAGAAATACGTACATTACATTTTATAACAAAAAGGGTTCATAAATTCCAACATTCACACATATTTAGTTTGCCCATAGTATTTTGGCAAGTTATAGTTATAGTTACAAGTTGGGGGAAATAGGGGTGTTACAATCCCCTCCCCCTTAAAGGAACATCGTCCTCGATGTTCTATCTGTCGATGTGCTATGTATGTACAAAAGTAAACAAAAATCGGTATGTTTGTTTCATGGCATCCTCCATTTCCCATCTAACTTCATCTAAACCAAAGTGTTTCCACTACACCTTGACCTATGCAATGGTTCTATTCCTGAGAGGGATTTCCTTCCTGTCTATTATGCATTGTGGCTCTTGAAGGAATTCTCCCTTTGGTTCCACCTGAATCATAGACCAGTCAATTATATGATTATAATCATGTACATATTTATTTAGTAACGAAACATGGAAAACATTATGTGCCTTCACTCTGGGAGGATGTGCTAGTCTATATGCTACAGGTCTCACTCTATCCAAAATTTCAAAGGGTCCACAATATCGAGGTGTCATCTTGGCATAGGCTCCCATTCTCAAGGACCGTTTTCTAGGTCCAACTTGGAGATACACATGATCCCTTTCTTTGAACTCTCGAGGAGTCCTTTTTCTGTCTACATAGATTTGTTGTCTATCCTGAGCTATTTTCAAATTCTGTTTTATCTGAACTACTTGTTGTTCCATTACCTTTATCATATATGGGCCGATTGTAATTTTGTCTACTGGGTTATTCCAACTGATTGGAATATTGCATTGTCTACCATAGAGGGCCTCAAAAGGGCTCATCTTCAATTACTCTTGATATCCATTTTTATAAGCAAACTCTACCAATGGTAGGTAGTTTCATAAGATCTTGCACATTTGTTTCACCAAGGCCCACACAACCACACTACCCACAATCACCCAACACAGTTTTCTTGAAAGTAGACCCCTCGTTCAGAATTTGCACTATGCCTCATTGAGCAAAACCCTAGTCCCATAGATCCCAAAAAAAACGCTTTTCCGAGCAACAAAATGATAGCAGAGGGGCCCCACTAGCCGAAACTCGATGCCCCAGATCTAATGCAACCGACACTTCATGCCTCTGACTATTGGTTTGAGTTTTATTATGAGTTGCAACTGGCCTCGTCAAGCCATTCAGGGGCATGTTGGCAATTTGGTATGGGGGCATAAAATCAAAACCAAGCAGCATAATGAAGTTTTGTAAGCTCTCACATGTTTGTTTGGCCAAGGCCCACACGACCATGCTACCCAAAATCACCTAATACAATGTTATTGAAAATCAACCTCTTTTTCAGAATGTGCACTATGCCTCATTGATAAAAACCCTAGTCCGAAGATCCTACAACAAATGCTTTTTCGAGCAACGAAATGACAGTGGAGGGGCCCCACTAACTAAAATCTGGTGCCCGGGATCTAATGCAATCAATGATTCATCTATCTGAGTCTCGATTTGAGTTATATTGTGACTTGTAACTCGCCTCATCAAGCCATTCAGGGACATGTTGGAAATAGACTTAGACCTAAACCATGACCTTGACATAGACCTAAACCTAGACGAAGACCTAGACCTACACCATTTCCATGACCTATACCATGGCATAGACCATGACCTATACCGTGACCTAGACCATGGAAAGACAAGGCATGGAAAGGCAATGTCTAGGTATAGGTCTAGGTATAGGTATGGAAATGGAAGGAAAAGGAAATGAAGGGAAAGGAAAGGCAAGGCTAAGCAAAGCTAACATGGCAAGGCAAGGCAAGGTCAAGGTCTAGGTCTACATGCTATATCGTGTTATAAAATTTATTGAGTTGAAAGATTAGTTTTTATTTATTTGATTTTAAATAAGGCCTTGAAGTTATGTTGTTTTTCATGTAATCCAAAAGAAATTATGGATCAATAGTATAATGAGACTACACCATAAGGATGGAGCATAAAAATATTTAGTGACATCCCTTTCTGTGTAAATCCTATTAATTATGATAATATGTGTTTCACAACTATGAAGATACCTAAGATATATGACTAAAGAGAGCTTATGTTATGACATTGAAATTATCATGCAAGTATTTTATCTAAGATAGATGAGATAACAAGTTGTAGAATTATATGCTTACTGAATCTTTTGATTGTAATTTTTAGGTATTAAACTTGTTCATTTAGTACAATCATTATTATTTTTAAGAAAAAAAGAGGTATCATACATGAATGCCATTCTTTTTTTATTAAATTAACTTGAAAAAAAAATCTCTCTAACGATGAAAATAACCATATTTTTACAAACAATTAGTTTTATGAATATCATAATGAAAGTACCTTTTAGATGAATTGTGGTTAGCCAATGCAAGGAAAAGAAATGCAAGGCAAGGCAAGGAAATGCAACGCAAGGTAATACAAGGCATGGCATGGAGAGTCAAGGTAAGGCGTGACATGGAAATTCAATGCAAGGTAGCACATGGCATGACAAGGAAAGGAATGGCATAACATGGCACGGTATGGCAAGGCAACACATGGCATGACAAGGTAAGGAATGACATAGCATGGCATAGTATGGCAAGGCATGGCAGGGAAATGCAAGGCATGGCATGAAAAGGCATGACATGGAAAGGAAAGGCATCACAAGGTATGGCATTGCAAGGAAAGGCATGGCATGGCATGGCATGGAAAGGAAAGGCGTGACATGGTAAGGCAAGGCATAACAAAGCATGGCATGACAAGGAAAGACATGGCTTGGTAAGGAAATGCAAGGCGTGGCTTTGAAAGGCAAGTCATGGCATGGAAAGGAAAGAAAAGGAAAGGCAAGGCAAGAAAAGTCATGGTATGGCATGGGAAGTAAAGGAATGACATGACATGGAAAGGAAAGGCATGACAAGGCATGCCATGGCAAGGAAAGTCATGGAAAGTAATGACATGGAAAGGAAAGGCATGACATGGCATGGAATTGCATGGAAAGGAAAGGCATGGAAAGACATGGCATGGAAAGTAAATGCAGTGCATGGCATGGCAAGTCAAGGCATGGAAAAGCATGGCATGATAAGGCAAGTCATGGATTGGCAAGGTAAGGAAAGGCATGGCATGGAAAGGAAAGGCATGGCATGGCAAGGAAAGGAAATACAAGGCATGACATGGCATGGCATGGCAAGGCAAGGAAAGGCATGACAATGCATGACATGGAATGTCAAGGCAACACAATGTAAGGCATGGCATTGCATGATATGGCATGGAAAGGAAAGGCATGGCATGGCAAGGCGAGACAATGTAAGGCATGGCATGGAATGGAAAGGAAAGACATGGCATGGCAAGGCAATGCATAGAAAGGTATGTCATGGAATGGAATGGAAAGGAAAGGCATGGCTTGGAAAGGCATGGCTTGGAAAGGCATGGCTTGGAAAGGAAAGGCATGGAATGGCATGGCATGAAAAGGAAAGGGATGGCATGGCAAGGCAATGCATAGAAAGGTATGTCATGGAATGGCATGGCAAGGAAAGTCATGGCTTGGAAAGGAAAGGCATGGCATGGCATGGCAAGGCATGGCATGGCATGGAAAGGAAAGGAAAGGAAAGGAAAGTCATGGCATGTCATTGCAAGGAATGGCATGACAAGGAAACACAAGGCATGGAATGACATGAAAAGACAAGGAAATGCAAGGCATGGCATGGAATGGAATGGAAAGGCAAGGAAAGGCATGCCATGGTAAGTCATGACATGGAAAGTCAAGGAATGTCATGGCATGGCAAGGAAATCCAATGCAAGGCATGGCATGTTATGGCATGGAAAGACAAGGAATGACATGGAATGGCAAGGCAAGGCATGGCATGACATCGCATGGAAAGGCATGGAAAGACAAGGAATGGCATGGCATGGCAAGGCAAGGCATGTCATGACAAGGCGTGGCATGGCATGGAAAGGAAAGTAAATACATGGCATGAAATGGAATGGTATAGCAAGGCAAGGCATGGCATGGCAAGGCATGGCATGGCATGGCAAGGCAAGGAAAGGCATGGCATGGCAAGGAAAAAACACTTCATTGGATGGAAATGAAATTTGTGATATAAAGTTAATTCATATGTCCCTAGAAAAAATGTTTTTTTATTTCTTGGGATAAGAAATGTTCCTTTTTTTGTGATACTTGTTTCATTGCAATGCACATTTTGATTTGAATTTTTCCTTGCATAATGTTATGGACATATATATATATTTATTGTTGCATAGGTTAAAATGGGAAGCTACATGAAAAGACATACAAGGAGGGATTAGTCTATTTTAGATCATAGTTGTGTTCTAGGGATTTGTAAATGTAACAACCTATATTTTGGCCTTACAAGGTTAGAACTTTGTTTTTTACTTATCTTAGTGATTCATTGCTTAGTATTTGTTGGGTTGGGTTAGAATCATATAGAAATTTGATATGTATACATATGGATCTATTTATGTGTTGCGAGATATTATTTTTATTGTTATATGTTTATGATGATGATAGTTTTGTGATTTTTTGTAACATGCAAATTGAAATGTGGAACTTTGGTATGTGGATACTAGTTCATAATTATGTATAATATATGCAAGGAATCATGTAAATAAACAGACATTTCTTAATTGAACATCAATACAAATAAGGATTCTCATATTCTTATATGAAATTCATAATGTATATGCATGGATATGGGCTATGCATTATACAAATGACTATAGTGTTGAGGTGACCAAGGCATGGAATGGCATGGAAAGGCAAGGCAAGCCATAGAAAGTTAAGGAAAAGAAAGGAATGGAATGGCAAGGAAAGGCATGACAAGGAAATTCATGACATGGCAAGGAAAGGAAATGCATGGCATTGAATGACAAGCCAAGGTATGGAAAGGCATGGAATGGAAATGCAAGGCATGACATGGAAAGGCATGGCGAGGCAAGGAAAGGAAAGGAAAGGAAACACATGGAAAGGCATGACATGGAAAGGCAAGGAAAGGCATGGCATGGAAAGGAAATACATGCCATGGAATGGAAATTTAAGGAAATGCAAGGTGTGTCATGGCATGGAAATAAATGACATATCAAGTCGAGGAAAGGCATGGTAAGGAAAGTCATGGAAAGGCAAGACAAGGTAAGGGAACAAAAGGAAAGGAAAAGACAAGTAAAGGCTAGGCAAGCAAGGAAAGCAAAGGCAAGGCAAGGATAGGCAAGAAAGGAAAGCAAAGGAAAGGCAAGGGAAGGTTAGGCATTGATCACATACTTTTTTGTGGATGCCCCATCCACTTGGCATCTTTCACATTCATCAATGGAGTTGGATACCTTGGATTTCACAAATGTGGAGTGGTTGCATGCATGCACATTCTTGGAGGGAACATTCCATGTGGAAACTTGGCATTTGAATTGTCTTGATGCCTATTTTTGGTGGTGTGTCCCCTTCATGAGCATTATTTGGTGCATACTACTACTATTTTTGGATGAGGGTGAATTTCTTTGGAGAGGCTAGTGTCCACATGTTGTAACATCGTCAACCATGGGTCTTCAGTCTTTTGTCAAATTTAGGTAATGAGTGTTAGCACTGAAAGTCACACTTTGAATACTAAAGTGTAAGCTAAAGACCCATCAATAGGTTTAAAGATAAGTTTTTATGATAAGGTGGTGAATGGATAAAAACCTCAGTAAAATAGTGTCAATCATAGTAAGTTACAAATAATATGCACCAACAAATGAGGTTTTGAATAACTTGGATCAAGGTTTAAAGAATAAGATGAATAGGGGGAAGTCTTCAATAAGAAATGTGAAATATATCTACCATTTACATCAAGTAATACTAATAGATATATGAAGTAAACCTTCAAAAACAAGAACTTCTTTAATCAAAAGGGAAACTCTGATAAAATCATAAACAACATCACAACAAATCATTCATTGCAATACAAATACAATAGATCAATTGAAACCTTCAACAGACTGCAAACCAGAGTAAGATAGAAACAATATGATAAGGGAAAAATACAGATTTATGTTAGCCAAAAAGTCTCAGGTATGGTACATAAAATCATAGATTTCTATGTTACATTCACAACATCAAAATATGAGCTTCATATCAAACCATTGGAACCTATTTCAGTCTTACTATGCCTATATTATAGTATATAATGTCAATGACATCTTAAAAATCCGAATAACTAACTTATCCTAGGATCCCTATGGCCTCAAAGAGGCGTGGAAATAGGTGGATAACATAAAATAACCAAAATGCTAAAAACTAGGCTAATGTTGGCAACGCCCTTAACATTTATTTATTGTTGATGAATTGTCCCTTCGAGCAAATTCTTCCTTTGGTAGGTGGCTTCCCAGCTTACAGTTGACCCTCATAAAAGTGTCATGCAATCATCTAACCATCTCATAGTTGTGTATTCCTTAAAAATCTCCAGAACAAGAGTTTGCAGCACAGTTCGCAATGCCAGGTGCTGCGAACTTTCCTATAGCAGCTCATTTCATTTAATAAAAACCAAAAAACATCCCAAAAACTATCTCTAGTGCTTCATTTATTGTAATCAAAATTAATATATGGTATATGTCTTGAAGAGATCATCCCAAACTTAAAAATGACTTATAAGGCATAACTATCCTAAAAAATGTCAAAGATGCATTCATCTTCTGACTCTGGAGCTCCTCTTGGTTGCAACTTTGGATAACATATCAAGATTTTTCTTGGTCAGCTCCTCTTTGAAAGGTTTCAACTCCATCTTTAGATTTTTTATTTGTGCCTAGTAAGCTTTGTTCTATCTGTATAAGTTTCTGAGCTGCCTATGGAGGGGTCAAAACCTTTTATCTATAAATCTGGCCTTGTCAATAGTTTCATGATACATGTCCATGAGTCCATTAAGTTTCTTCTTTGCAACCAACTCCCCCTTCTTCATTTCATCAACTTCAGCCCTTGCCTCTTTAAGTTGTCTTTTGAGCCTATTAAAAGTATGATTGCTCTCTTTTTTAGGAGTGGTGATGCCAATGATTTCAACAGGATTTTCAGCATTTGTGGATTTACCTTTTCTCTGGGATGAAACTCCTACTGCATATTTTACACATGGATCTCTTTCTTGGCTACTACTCTGGTAAGAGACCTCCTAGCTTTGACCTTGTTAGCTGCATTGGGTGAAGGAAATACCATCTTCCTTCCTCTCAAACCTGTAGCTTTAGTTGAAGGAACCTCTACTGGAATGGGATCTAGCATAGGTGAAGCTTCTCTCTATGAATACTGTGAAGGTCCTCCTCCTTCATGATCCTTTGTTGATTTATCATCTATAGCAATATTAGTGCTCTTTATTTTCTTGTTCACTTCTGAATTTACAGTCTTGTCAATATCAAGAGGGATTTGCATTTTAGACTGCACGGAATGGGAACAACATTTAGTTGGAAGTGTGAAGAGGTAATGAATGCTTCCCAATCCATGTTTTTCTTTCTCAATTCCTCCATAAAAAACATATTTATAAGTCTTGAACGGAAGACACTTGTATCAACTTGTTTTGATTTACCTTGAACCCTGTCAGACATTTTGCCAATACTTCTAAACAAGTAAAAAGGAAAATTCATGGCATCCTTTCCTGTAAAGTGTAGTAAAAGCCTTATATAGTATTGATATATCATGTTAAATATCCCTTCATAAGTAAAATATCTTTGAATCACCTTCAAAATCTTATCAAAACCCTCCAGCATATGGTTCATGGGCACTCCCTTTGACAAATTGTCTCCTTGGTATTTTGGTTTGAGGAATTCCTTAGAGAAAGCAACATTCAAGGTCATGGCCTTGAACCATATCTCACCAGTGCTAGGTATCTTAGTTGTTGCTGAGATGGATAATTAAAATACTTCAAATTCCAATATCCCAACCTTAGTTTTGGTCCCATCAAAATTAAGGGGAAACTCCCTAGCCACCTCTAGGTTCCCTCTCTGCATTTTCTGACAAAAATTAATGTAGCCTACTCTTTGGAAAACTTCTCTGATCAAGGGTTCAGAATGAAAAAGTTGCATGTCGTCGGGATTTTTTCTCACAATTTCCCCTTCTTTGTGAGCCTTCCTTTATTGTGGGGTATCCATTAAGGTTTTTTCAAAAAAACCTTACCACAAGATTTAATGATGCTAGAGGTAAAACAAGGAAAACAGAGGATTAGGGTTTTAATGGATAAACTTTCCAAATAGGCTAGTTCTATATAAAAATTATGTGTTTCTTAGCCCATTTGACCTCCAGGAGTAAGACAAGGTAGTTTTCAGTCAAGAAGATGAAGGGAAGACTACTAAAAATATCATGAAGGGAAATTAGAACAGATCATTGCAAGACAGGTCTTGTTCACCACATCACTATTCTTTTACAAAACTTGGGTTGACTTCACAGGTGAACAATTTTACATTGCAGACCAGATGGGAGTGTAATTTAGTTTATGAATTTTTTTAAGACAGGTTTCCGTAGGAGGTGTGGGAACAAAGGGTTCACAACATTGGGTTTGCTGCATAGAATTTGCAGCACCAGGGTAGGGTTTTTGCAACACTTGGGAAAAGTAAGAAAAGCAGGAAAAATGGATGGTGGGAAAGGTGGCCTAAACCCAGTGATACTTCAGGTTCAATGATAAAGTTTCAGAGTACATCCAAATGGGTTTGGTAACTTGTCAGCAAATAAATAAGACAGTTTGCAACACCTATCACCAGTTTGCAGCGCCCAAAAGGAAAAACAACTAACCAACCCTTTCCTGAGCTTCAAATAAGGTGAAAATTCTCATGGAGTACCTGGTGGCCTTGAATTGCAAGATGGTATATTTGAGGTTTCAAAATGGTGTCTTCAAGTAGCCCAACCTCCAACTTTCCTTCTTCAGCCAGTTCACAACATCGAGTTCATAGTGCATGTCTGTAGCACCAGTTTTCAACGTCGAGCTGAAAAATGCTTTGTACACTTTGAGAAAACAGTTAAAATCATTCATGACATAATCCTTGGATATTGGTTTAAAAATCAGCTCTGAAAAACAAGGAGATCTCTAGTTTACATGACCCATAAATGCAATGATGGCTATGAATGCAAGATGTACCTTTGAATGCATTGTGAACTCTCCTAGTGAGTTGGAAATGTACCAATCAGATTGGATTTGACATCTTAATGGGTAAAGGTGACAAAAGGAGGGGTCAGCGTAGAGCATGGAGGAAGTGACATGTTAGGATGGTGATGGAGAAATTGAAAGATGTGACTCATGAAGGTTTTATCCAAATGTTATGATAGCAAGGCATGACCCAATGACTCTTTAGATCTAAGAAAAACTAACCTTGGCTTATTCATACCAAAAAAAATGAAAAATGACTATGGAAAAGGGACATAAAACCTATAACCTAATGAACACCTATGATTCAAAATAAAAAACTAAAAGACTTTTTGACCCTTGCAATTCTATGTGATAACAATGAGAACCAATAATTGTGTATGGATTTAACACTTACCAATATTTTCCACCATAAGAGATTCATTAATGCATAACGCAAGTATTTATAACAAATTTAGAAAAAATGAACTATTCTTACTTACATAGACTTTATTAACACTTTAAAAAGTAATTAATCAAATTAAATAAATTCAAACATTCATACACATAAAATGCATAAACAATTAGATTCATAAAAAACGTGCCATGTTATATATATATATACCATTGACCATGTCCACCCTCACCACCCTCAATAGCATCCTTGAAATTGATATTTCTTCTCTTTCTCGAAGAAGCACCTTGAGTAGTTTTAGGCCTAAGCGTGGTTCATCGCTCATCAAGCTGCACAAAGAGAAAATATTGTTATAATTTTTTTCCACAATGAATTAAAGGACTTAAAAAATGATACTTTGTAATTCAACATAAGACAACTCACCGCAGATGGTACAAACAATCATGAGAGTGTTATCCTCCTCTGCAACCCTAATCTCTTAGCGATGCCACCCTGTGTCAGTTACAAGGATCAAATCATGAAATTTAAACAAATATGCATAAAATAAATTTCATTCATGATACATAAAAAGTTATCAACAACACATTATCTCACCATGAATAACTCGAGCCTCGATGGAGAGCCACTGAGAGGTGGAGCACTCGGTTGTACAACCTTATCTGAGACAACCTCTATTATGGCAGCCTTGGTAGATGGCACAGATGGAAATGGTGGTGGGGGTGGGTGGCATATGGGTGCATCCACTGTGGATGGATACGATGGAAGAGGTGGTGCAGATGGGTGGGTTGCAGGTGCATCCACTAAGGATGGATGGAATAAGAAATATGTTGGGGGTGGGCGGTGATGGACCCCCACAGACTATACAAATGATGGAAGAACCCCTGATCTATAGTAAGGTAACTCAGAAGTTGTGGGAAGGTGCCCAGGGAAAGGACTAGTACTAAAACTAGCAAAAATATCAGCAGCCTACATACATATTAATAATATTGAACTATTAGTACAAAATAGTAAAATTCGACAACATAAATACAACAAATTTGAGATTTAAATGATATTTAACTCTACACATGATACATGTGATGCAGGTGACTTGTCCATCCTAGGTGGACATTGCTYGACATCGTTTGGTCCCATAACATGTAGAAACACAAGAACGCTAAAAATTAGAGGATGCCATAAAATAAATAAATCACTATGGTGAATTTATCAAATGTGAAACATACATGTGTATGTGGTAGACCGATTGAGTAGGTTGTCTCTACTATTGCATAAGTGGTGGGGATAGACATTGATGCATCCATGGGCATAGAGGTTATGTTACATGGGTGCAACAACTGCAAGACAACATACAATAAAATATCGATATAAAGTACACATAATACTATATAAATATATAACGATGAAAAAAATAGAGATGGTTAAGATACTAACCTCCTCCATGAAGCTCCTATATCCACTATCCTCAATAGGCCCATAAAACGTCTTCCCTTAACTCGAGCATCTATGAGGTTCACATGGATGACTGTTATGACCATGTGCCCCCTCCTCACTGAACTCTGTTGTACAGGGTGAATCTTTGACCCATCTATCAATGTCACCGACAGACACCTCCTATTGAGATAGTGCAACAAATTTTTCATGTTTCACTAGGCTCTGAGTCAATGATGATATAGCTAATTGCACATGCTTCAAGCTCTTTTCAAAAGGAGGATGTTGGGTAGGGGTGTCAGGCCTTCACCTAGGGGGACGAGGACCTAACATGGGATTGTGTCTATCATGATCTCAATCATGTGCGGACCCTTGACCCACCCCCTGGAAGTCACCCATGTCGAAGTAGTTGACATGTCAACTCAAAATAAATTCATCCCATAATTTTCGCAAAAAATATAAAGGCACCTCCTTGTTATTGCGGGGAGGTTTATTAAATACCATTTACCACCTATCCATCTATTTTTCACTAATTTGTGGGTGGACGTACTAGTCAATGCAAATTTGTTTCTTGTTCATAGGTGGTTTTTGTCAAGGTTGAGGATCAATAAAAATAGACACCAGTTATTGTTTTGAAATACCCAAGTCTCTAACTTGGTTTCTATCCAATAAAGTGTTATAATACTCAAAGATTATTTCCCTATATTCAGAAATAGAAATCAATTTCCCTTGGGCACTTGCAATGGACCTCACAATAACGTCCAATGAAGTGGCCAAGGACTCTCTGCTTGGTTCTCTCATGCCCCTTAATTTATTTACAAGTGTTCTTAATGTAGCCAACCCCTCATCAATTTGGGTATTTATGTTGGGTGGTTGTGGTGGGTTGAGTTTTTCCTCGCCTTGGTCTACTGGTCGACGGTTTACATTGTCTCTGGGTTCCATTTTATAATACATTATGCAATTTAAAAAATAAATTTAATAAGTGGACTTATGACAAAGGTATTACAAACAACAACTTTGTTTTATCCCAACAAAATCATTAGCATAATTTTGTGTAAAATAAAGAAAAACTATGCATTATCTTTACAATGAACTTGAAAAAAACCTATACAAGATCAGTAAATTGTTGATAGATTTACATTCAAGTATTAATTATGTGTAGTGAACCTTTCTAATAATTTTTCAATGCCTTTGGGATTTATATCCATAACCCATGAATAATTGTTTTGTATTTTTGTAAAGCCAAGAGAGGAAATGACAAAAAATCAACCATACCTTTCTTGCAATGGACAAAGTGTCAATATCTTCGGCTTTTCTCCTCCTCTGTTTGTCCTCTTTTCTTGCTCCAATTGGGAAAATCACGAGGCATGGTGTCAAAATGAGCATAAAATGCACTTGTGATCCCTTAAAAATCGGGCACAACAGGAACGTATGCGTGTTCCTACCAACGAACCTACGTGGCAAGCTGACCGGAGGTTTGGGCCTTGTCAAAACTATAGGATTAGGAGCGTGTTCCCGCTCCTGCTGACCCCCTTGCCACTTTTTTGTCCACCAATTATTTGCACACACCCTTGCATAAGTCTGGAAGTAGGCGACGTCGAAGCATAAACACCTAATGACTAATGATTACACCTTTCAAGATGGAATATTGTACAAACATGGTCGAATTTGTGTACCTGGAAAAGAGATACAATTATCAATGTTGAACGACTCCCACAACTCCAAGGTAGTAGGGAATTTTGAAGTACACAAGATGTTGATTCATCACAGGAATCCAATTTGTGATGATAAGGGAGGTAAGAGACATGAATTGAATTGGTTTTTTTGTTAAAGAAGAGATAATATTTTTAAAGAACTAATTATGGAGGTTGTAATATATATTAAAATATATTAATATAATAAAAATATTATATATTTATTATTATATTAATATATTAAA
The DNA here is from genome assembly GCA_010110895.2 of Picea sitchensis. Lineage (NCBI taxonomy): Eukaryota > Viridiplantae > Streptophyta > Pinopsida > Pinales > Pinaceae > Picea > Picea sitchensis. Next base: position 29,704 of record SNQJ01S0028011.1, on the reverse strand, counting down.
AAATATATTATTATTTATTATTATATTAATATATTAAAAAATATATTAATATTTTTTAATACTTTAATATTATTGTATTAAACTAATATAGATCCATATTAACCCAAATATTATTGAAAACCTTTTTTAGAATGTAAAATTTGAAGAAAGGTTAAATATTTGCATCCCTGAACATTCAAGATAGATCCGAATTGATATGAATCTATGTTGATTTTAATAGTTTGATATATATTATTAAATAAAAATATATTATAGATATTAATATTTTTATTTTTAAATGATGATGTGAATTATTGTTATTTTTATTTAATTTTAAATATTATATTTGATTGACTTAATGTTTATCACATTAATATTAGGTATTAGTCACTCTCATATTAAACTATAAAATACACCTAACTTCTTTAAATGCATTGAGAATATTTTTATAACAATCAATATTGGGCCATATAATGTCAAATATACACACCTAATAACATGAAACCATACATCTATATTAACACTTATAAGTTAATTTTTAATATATCAATTTGTTTTCTTAAAGGGAAAATGCAATTTTTTATTTAAATAAGAAAAAAAATTACAATCAAAATTAGCATAAATCACCCTAAAATTATACTCAGAACAAAATATCGAGTGAATTATCAAAACCAAACTAGAAGAAAAATAAAGTCTCTAGACATTAATCCCTTTATTTACATCATACTAAAAATTAATAGAAAGAGGGACTGAATCCCACATTACATCACAGATAATGAACTACATTAAGTCCAAGCGTACTAAATTCAAAACAAACAATTATGAATAACAATATCACGACACTCAAACAACATGTAAGGATCTTAATGAAATTGGAAAAGAGACCTCCACTTCTTTTTCAATAGTCTTTGTGCTACCCTCTGATAATTCTAATACAAAGCATCTACTTCCATATTAAGCTAGACCCTATATACGTGTGCATGATATGACATTAAAGGAATACTTCACTATCTTAGACTTTATCAAATAAAAGGCTCATGATTTGGTTTTTCATATCTATAGTTCCAGTTTCTCAATTGATTATCAATTTTGAGTCCCCCAAATGGGTATAATCTTGTTCAACAACTAAACTTAATAAGATTTCTATGATAATGTTTCCATGGCCTTCCACTCTGTATAGTTATTTATTCCTTCACTTAGTCTATGAGCTCTAAAAAATATCTTATGAGAATAAGAGAGGTGTATCACTCCTTTAGCACCACATATTCCAAGTATACCTTAATATGCACCATCAAAAAAATTCCATGGGTAATATTTTTCCACCTCGAGGTTACCTACATGTCTTGTTCCTTTTTATCTTTGGAGTGTTCTTTATACTTTTATTTTATGTTAAATTTGAAAATGGTGGGTCTCTTTGTCTTCAAATATGCTTGAGTTTCTAGCTAGCCAAATATCCCAAGAAGTGACCAAGGTAATATCCCTATTTTATTTGAGGGTTTTATCATCAAACCATTTTTGCATGTGTCCCAAGAGAGAATATTCTTTTCGCATACCCTATCCACTAAAGAGATAATATATCCCCACACCTTTTTGGTGAAAGAATAGTCAACTACCAAATGATCAATAGTTTCTCCATTTTTTTGTACATACTACATATACAAAGATTTTTCCTACCCCCTTATGTAAAACCTCCTAGGTCAATACTTTATTCATTAGAGACATCCACATAAATATTATGTTGGAGCTACTTCACACACACATAGGATTTATTTTTCCTAATATTTTTTCTTGTTTATTAGTCATAATTAGTCATTATCCAGTCTCCTATATTTTAGGGGAGAATATTCCATTTGGAGAATATTCTCTTTCAGTTGACACTTCAGTTTGACTAGTTGAGTTGAGTTTAGATGATGCATTGGTTTTGTCACCATGTAACATTGGGATCATCACTAGGTAATGCACACTTTCCTTGGGATCATCACCAGACTGGCGCATTACCTTTGATTTCTTGAGTTAACTTCTCACTACTCTTTGTTCAGTCAGTTAACTGAAGACTAGTTGACTAGTTAACTCAACTAGGTAGCAATTCACTCCTGTAACTACCTGAGAGACTAGACTAGGTGGAAGTTCACTTCCGTAACTGCTGGTGTGTTTCCAGATCACTCTAGAGCACCACTATGGTACATTGGTTCTCCTCCAGTGTGCACTCATTGAGTTATACAGAGTATATCATGTGTAAATTATTCATTATTCAGAACGGTTAATGAGAATTCTTTAAATGTGTGTATCATTGTTTAGATAGATCTATTATGTGAAGGTTCAACACATTTACATGGTATCAAATCCGACGGACTGCTAATCAAAAGCTACACCAAAATGTTTTGCATGTACAAAAGATTGAAGACAGCGGAAAGATGGATTTCCAAAAAGAATTCATTCTTACACCTTACAACTATTTTGCATGGAAGGAGAAAATAGACATACATCTCCGAAATAGAGGGTTATACAGGTTAACCTTGAATACAGATACAGAACCGACATCATCCACAGAAAATCCAAGTACTTAAATTGCATGGATGAGGCACTCGGAACAATTTGTAGTGTTATTTCTCCCAATCTCCTTTTTCATATATCTTCCTGTAAGAATCCCAATGAAGCCTGGACCACCTTGGAAGGGCTCTTTGGTAAACATGATGAGATGAGGGGACACATGCTAGAGGTGGAGCTGCTCACATTGGATCCAAAAAGATTCGATAATATCCAAGATTTCTTTACAAAATTCAAGGATTTATTGTCCCAACTCAAAGCTTGCGGGGTTGATAAATCGAAGGAGGAGAAACAAATGGTTCTCACCATTCTCTCCAATCTTGGTTCTAAATTATATGTATTCGTATCCACATTCCATTCTGTCATATTCGCCTCTGGAGCCATCTAAAAGATGCCTTCTCTTGAGGACTTTATCGAATCCTTGACACAAGAGAAAACCAAGCTCATCAACATGGGCACAATCAAAGGCCCAAGGGCGCATGCACTCACTGTGCATGATGGAAATCACAAATATCATAAATATAAAGATAAATATAAATAGAAAGATCATGCACATTCGAAGAAGGAAGGGTACACAAAACCCTTCACCGATGCCTCTAGATCCAAAGGGGAAAAGGGAAGAAAAGGGGAGAAATGTTGGTACTGTCACAAAGGATTCCATTCGGAATCCGCATGCATGCAAAAACAAATAGATATGATGTCTCAAATACTTCATCAAAACTACTTTGGAGATCGCATCCTCGAGGGTGCAAAGAAGAAGAAGCCAGAATATCTGAATTCCAAGAAAGGCAATTCTAGCCATGTCTTCACTGCAATCAACTCCTCTCTCGATGCTTGGATCTTAGATTCAGGAGAATCACATCAAATGGCTACCTCAAAAGCAGTGTTTTCTTCATTGGATGCATGCAAAGGTCATCCTATTCTGATGGGGGACAACTCTTCTGTCGAAGTCACCGACAAAGGAAGGATTGAACTCACCAATGGAAGCTTCGAGAATGTGCTACATGTTCCCAAACTTTCTGTCAACCTTCTCTCCGTGTATCAGGTGACGAATTTTGGCACCGGAAATAAATTCATCTTCACACCAAATTCCATGGACATATACGACATGCAAACCAACTCCAGGGTTGCTACCAGTGAGGTAAATCATCAGTCTAGATTGTATACTTTTTCTGAATTCATTGAACTTGATTCTGCTTTACTGCTTACTCATGCTGAAGAAAGTAGTAGGATATGGCATGAAAGGTTTGGACATTTAAATTTCAGATACGTGCAACAACTTAGCAAGCATATATTAGTTGATGGTCTACTAGACATCCATTTCTCCAAGGGATTATGTGAGGGATGTGTTCTCGGAAAACACCCTCAAGAGAAATTCGACAAAGGAAAGTCTCAACGAGCTTCTGCACCTTTAGATCAGATTCACGGTGACCTTATGGGTCCCTTTCCACATCCATCCATCAGCAAAGTGTGGTGTGTTCTCATTTTTGTTGATGATTTCCCACATTTTACTTGGATCTACTTTCTCAGGAAAAAATTTGAGGTCTTTCAACACCTCAAAGATTTCAAAGCCTTGGTTGAGCACAATTCGGAAAGAAGATCAAAATCCTCCAAACTGATAACGAGGGAGAGTATGTAAATCATGAGATCCATAATCTTTGCCATGAGGCAAGGATTCAATTGCAACACATGGTTCCCTATACTCCGCAGCAAAATGGAGTTGCTGAGGGGAAAAATAGATCTCTAAAGGAGATGTCATCTTGCATGTTGCATGCAAAGTCTCTACCACATAGATTGTTGGTCCTAAGGTATGCACTTGACTTCTAAAGGGAAAAGCTAGGCCATCTATCAGTTTAGAATGATTGTTTCTTTAACTTTGGTTAGTGGGTTATTCTATCATGAAAAAGGCAAGGTTGGGTTGGCAGAATGATATGGATGAGGGCCCTCCTTTGATGATGGCACACTAATGAGAGACTAGTGAAATAATAGAAAACAGAGAGAAACAACAAACTACTCAATGAATAATCTGCTGCAACAAGTTCAATACTTAAAATATCATTTCAAGACATCAAACATGTATCAAAACACAATAACTCCCACAGGTTGTAGAAAACAAATCTTCACCAAAGAATTAGTTGTTTGACAGGTTACATATCAGTAAAAATAAGTCATACAATAGCTGAAAGGAAATGAAATGTGCGTTGCACAAATAAAAAATGGTATTTAAGATAATAAAGAAAACACATGAAGAGTAGAACGAATCACTATCATCAAAAGTATATTCACTAGGTAGAAATATTTAATCCATGCATAAAACGGGTCCAACCAGTCTGTTGTATTGTTATTCCTTCCTTAAAAAATCCGACCTTTACAATATCCAAAAAATGACTATTTAAAAGAGTTGCAGAGGCTCCTATCCTTAGGGGGACTGAGACCTAAACTTAGGGAACTGTTCGTAAAAAAATTATTAACTGCACTAAGATGTTGAATTTAATCGGCAAGAGTGGTTCTTATCTCACACAGAAGGCCACTCTTGCATCTAATCTAGGAAATGTTGGACTTAATCAAAATAAAACTACTATTGTCTCTGTGACAGAACTGATGCATGCTGAAGGAACTGAATGACCGAGAATGGGCCTCGTAGTGAAAGAGCAGAGCTTTGTTATCAATCGATGGCATGTCAGCGAGCTGTTGGAGGCTACTGGAGATTACCGGCTGTGTGAGCAGAGCTTGCTGAAGTGCATCTAGGAATACCCTGCATCGACCTGTGACGGAGACTAACTCTTTGTCTGTGTCTAAGCTTTCACAAGATAAGCGCAGTCTAAGTCGATTGTACTCGACTCTTCCCCTCTCTTTTGCCATGATGACTGGTCGTGAACAGGAAGTCGAGGAGGTGGGCGTCCAATGGGAAGACGGGATAAACGGACGCGGGGGTAGATGACGTGTGAAGACAGTTGTCACAAGGTGAGAGGAGGTGTGAATATGATGGAGGTATCTGGAGCGTGGAGTTGGCGGCGCAGAATGAAGGATACAGGTGGCGTGAGTGGAGGACAAGTGTCGGGTGGTGAGAGGAGCAAGAGTAATGAGTGGGATGAGTGGAGGTGACATGGACGTGATGCGGTGTCATACAATCACATGATTGCGGAAGTTTTTGAGGGTGGTTTGGATTTAGACCGCCTTTAGGCCCGCAATTCACTAGAATCTGCCACACACCCTCCCAAAAAAACCATGGTTTAAATTGCGGGACTGCTCTAGAAAATTAATGTCCGGGCATCTTGCGTCTCCACAATGAACTATAGTCGTCAATATGATAACGATCCGAGATCTGGGTGACCTACACCTGTTGCAAGGATCGACGGTTCTCGTTGGCCTGAGATTAATGGTCCATATTTACTCCAGAAATCCGGACTTCAGGAGTTTCAAATGTCAAAACCCAAAAATTGCCCGGAGGAAAATCTCCGGAGTGGACGATCCGTCACCACGTGTCGCAATGGATGGACGGCCTAGATTTACTTTAGAAGTTCGCGCTTCGGGAGTTTCAAATCTCAAACTCAAAAACCTCCCAGACAAAAATCCCCAGAGTGATGTGGCGGCCTGATGTCATGAGATGTCTCGGCTGCTGATGTGTCTAGGAAAGAAGGGTGACACATGTCAAGTGGAACTGGGCGAATGTCACAACCAAATGACTGAGAATGAGTGCCACGTGTCTTGAATGATGAGAGAGCCACGTGGTGTCATGACTGATGAGAGTGCCACGCGTCATGACTAATAAGAGTGACACGTGTCATGATTGATGAGAGTGCCACGTGTTTCGACACTTCGGGAGTTTACAAGTGTTATGCTTGGGAAACTCATGTAGTAACAATGCTGTGAAGTGAAGGATCTGTTGCCGCATGTCGTGACCGATGGACGACCCAGATTCTCTTCGGAAATTCGGGCTTCGGGAGTTTCAAATGTTAGGGTTGGAAATCTCCCAGAGGAAAACTCCCGAAGTGACGTGGTGGCTTGATGTCATATGATGTCACGACTGCTGATGTGTAAAGGAAAGAAAGGTAACACGTGTCGCATGGAAATAGGTGCATGTCACAACCAAATTTCCTAAGATGAATGCCACATGTCTTGCCTCATGAGTGTGCCACGTGTCTCAACTATTGGTTGCCATGTGCTTCGACACTTCGAGCTTTGGGAGTTTCAACTGTTAGTGCTTTGAACCTCCCGGAGGAGAATCGCCGAAGTAACTGATCTATTTCCACATGTCCCATCTCATGGATGGTCTAGATTTACTTCAGGACTTCGAGTCTTTGGCTATTCGGGATTTTCGAATGTTTGTGCTTGGAAAACTCCCAAATTGAAAATCGTCGAAGTAGATGATCTTTCGCCACGTGTCATGACAGACGAATGACCCAGATTTGATTTGGGACTTCGAGACTTAAGCTCTTCGGTACTCTTCGACTCTCCGGGACTTTGGTGCGTGTCTTGATAGATGAACGACCCAGATTGTCTTCAGGATTTCGGGACTTCTGATGACTCGTGATGTTAAAATCCATGCAATTCTACACCCCGAATAGACGACAAGCACTGATATGATTTGCTTGATGGATCTCCGCTGTCTAAAATTAACCTGTTTGTTCCCACAGTCTGAGCTCGAAATTTGTTGCTCTGGATTGTTGCATCATGTGCACAGGCATTTCCTGTGCATAGAAAAGGCCTGGTAGACCTACAATGAGCTCAATCAATGGTGCACATGATGACAATCATTCTGAAACAAATATGACATGTATTTTATCATTCCAGAAAAACAGAAACAAAAATGCATGAAGACTCAAAAACGAATAAGGGCTAAGACACACAGTAGTGGGAAACTGACTTAACCAACCAGAAAAAGGAAAAACTGATGAAGGCATAGGGAAAAAGAGAGGAGAGGCAGGGGATGAAGACCTCGGTTACAACATTGGCTCCAACTGGGGATAGATCGTCCCTGTGAGGTGCTAAGAACTGTATATCGGTGCCTTGAGATTAGATAACTGCTCTTACCTTTCATCACTTAACCTTGTTTCTGTCTGTCAGCCCTACGTATCTGTTACTGTCCCTCAACCATGCATTTTATTGAATAAAAAACTGAGAGTACACCCCAATGCCTATGTAGGGTTATGGAGTCTTTACTGAAACTTAAAAATGCAACTAAACCCCAGTGCCTTTGTTGGGATATGGAGTCTCTTATTCAAACAAGCTACTAAAAACCAACATACTGAAAAACAATCTGCGAACTAAAAATTAAATGCTCGAACTACGAGCTTATTCTCCTACTACCTACTCTATTCAGCTGAAAACAAACACAACCATGTGTGATTCCACTTCCAATGAAACCAAGAAAACATTTGACTAAGAATCGTAACTACGTGCAGGTCACTGTTTAGAATAATCCAAAGAGGATATATCAAACACGACAAAAAGTTGGCAGGCAAATGATGATCATGGTAAAACTTTCAACCTTTGGGATTCTAGAAAAATAAGAATCCATCCATCTCACTATTGGATCTTGAAACTCATGAAAAGCCTCCAACTGGTTGAGAGGAAAAATTTGGTGTTGTGTGAGATCTGCATTATAAACAAGACTGAGTTTCTCTTGTCCTCGTTGAAACATCTCATGAAAGTCATGTGATTCACAACCATAAAGGGAAGAAAAATGTCGTTGATACAGTTCATCTTGTTGTTTGAAATGAATGGGTATGTCTCCTTCATTGTTGGCTTGTCCATGTTCTAGCTCCAGAATGTCATCTTTAGACTTATAGATTTCCTGTTGCTCAACAATTTCATAAGCTAGGGGAAAAACATGACCGTGACCTTCAACATCACTTTACTCACAGTTAATCAATTCTTTATGAGAACATAGAACAACAGATGTATCATAACAACGACTATCTGAGTCACCTAGAATAATGAAATATGTATCCAAAGCCTTGTTATCATCAATTTCATCATTAATGCAATTCCCAACATCATCCTTTTGAATAAAAGGATCAGAAGAAGACTCATATGTAACTGAACCTTCCTCCACTTCCTCAACGGAAAAGTCCCCTTTACTTTCACTACTAGAAGAACTAATAAGTGACTGTCGAATATGAGATTCAAATTCTTCACAGTAGATATCAAAAAGTAAATCAGCTGGAAAAAACCTTTTACAATGCTTACTAAATGCAGCATGGAATTGTTCCAGGGAAGAGATACTAGCAGGGGGAAAGGATCGATACCACTCACGAGCATCTCCCTCTAATGAGTACATGAACATCTTCATTAGTACATCCTCATGATGTATTCCCCACTAATGCATGAGTTCATGAAACTCAAGCAAATGCTCAACAGGGTTGTCATCTCTATGTTCTCTAAATCTAGGCAAAAAATCACCCCACTCATCTATAGTAGGAACAACATTTGGAAAACCAGGAGCAACAAAGAAATTTAAAGGAGAAAACCTCCGAGCCAAGATGGCTTCCATTTGAAACTATGACTTCTTAAATCCATGGAGTCGCCACTGGATTCTTTAACCATGGAGTTGTCAGGTGAATGAAATGCAGTCTGAATGTGTCTAGTCTTTGTTCACCATCAAAGATCAAATCTGATCGTTGTCGTTCTCTCAGGGAAAAACATTTCGTTACTCTGTTCCCCGGCAATGGTGCCAAAAGATGTTGGTCCTAAGGTCTGCACTTGACTGCTAAAGGGAAAAGCTAGGCTACCTATCAATTTAGAATGATTGTTTCTTTAACTTTGGTCAGCGGGTTATTCTATCAAGACAAAGGCAAGGTTGGGTTAGCAGAATGATATGGATGAGGGCCCTCCTTGGCTAATGGCACACTAATGACAAACCAGTGAAATAATAGAAAATATAGAGAAACAACAAGCTACTCAATGAATAATATGCTGCAAGAAGTTCAATACATAAAATATCATTTCAAGACATCAAACATGTATCAAAACAAAATAACTCCCACAAGTTGCAGAAAACAAATCTTCACCAAAGCATTAGTTTTTTGACAGGTTGCATATCAGTAAAAATAAGTCATACAATAGCCGAAAGGAAATGAAATGTACGTTGCACAAATAAAAAACTGTATTTAAGATAGAATGAAAACACATGAAGAGTAGAACAAATCATTATCATCAAAAGTATATTCACCAGGTAGAAAGCTTTAATCCATGCATAAAATGGGTCCAACCAGTCTGTTGTATTGCTATTCCTTCCTTAAAAAATCTGACCTTTACAATATCCAAAAAATGACTATTTAAAAGAGTTGCAGAGGCTCCTATCCTTAGGGGAATGAGACCTAAATTTAGGGAACTGTTCGTAAACAAATTATTAACTGCACTAAGATGTTGAATTTAACCGGCAAGAGTGGTTCTTATCTCACACAGAAGGCCACTCTTGCATCTAATCTAGGAAAATGCTGGACTTAATCAAAATAAAACTACTACTATCTTTGCGACAGAAATGATGCATGTTGAAGGAACCAAATGGTCGAGAATGGGCCTCACAGTGATAGAGCAGAGCTTTGTTGTCAAGTGATGTCATGTCAGCGAGTTGTTGGAGGCTACTGGAGATTACCATCTGTGTGAGCAGATCTTGCTAAAGTGCGTCTGGGACTAACCTGCGTTGACCTGTGATGGAGACTAACTCTGTGTCTGTGTCTGAGATTTCACAAGCTAAGTGCAGTCTGAGTCGACTGTACTGGACTCTTCCTCTCTCTTTTTCTATGATGACTGGTCGTGAACAAGAAGTCGAGGAGGCAGGCGTCTAATGGGAAGACGGGATGAGCGGACGCAGGGGTAGATGACGTGTGAAGATAGTTGTCACAAGGTGAGAGGAGGTGTGAATACGATGAAGGTATCTAGAGCGTGGAGTTGGCGGCGTAGAATGAAGGATACGAGTGGCGTGAGTGGAGGAAAAGTGTCGGGTGATGAGAGGAGCAATAGTAATGAGTGGGATGAGTGGAGGCGACGTGGACGTGACGCGGTTTCATACAAGCACGTGATTGCAGAAGCTATTGAGGGTGGTTTGGATTCATACTTCCTTTGGGCCCGCAACTCACCAGAAGCTTCCACGCACCCTCCCAACAAAACCATGGTTTAAATTGCGAGACCGCTATGGAAAATTAACCTCCGTGCAGCTTGCATCTCCACAATGAACTATAGTGTTCGATCTGATCATGAACCAAAATCTGGGTGACCTGCGCCTGTTGCAAGGATCGACGGTTCTCGTTGGCCTGGGATCAATGGTCCAGATTTACTCTGGAAATCCGGACTTCGGGAGTTTCAAATGTCAAAACCCAAAAATCTGCCGGAGGAAAATCTCCGGAGTGGACGATCTGTCGCCACATGTTGTGATGGATGGATGGTCCAGATTTACTTCGGAAGTTCGTTCTTTGGGAGTTTCAAATGTAAAACTCGAAAATATCCCGGAGGAAAATCCCCGGAGTGACGTGGCATCCTGATGTCGTGAGATGTCTCGGCTGCTGAGGTGTCTTGGAAAGTAGGGTGACATGTGTAAAGTGGAACTGGGCGAATGTCACAACCAAATGACCGAGAATGAGTGCCACATGTCCTAACTGATGAGAGCGCCACGCGTCATGACTGATGAGAGTGCCACACGTCATGACTTATGAGAGTGCCACGTGTTTCGGCACTTCGAGAGTTCGACCCTTCTGGCTTCGATACTTCGGGAGTTTACGAGTGTTATGCTTGGGAAAATCCTGGAGTGGAAATGTTGCGAAGTGAAGGATCTACTGACGCATGTCGTGACCGATGGACGACCCAGATTCTCTTCGGAAATCCAGGCTTCGGGAGTTTCAAATGTTAGGCTTGGAAATATCCCGGAGGAAAACTCCTGAAGTGACGTGGTGGCCTGATGTCATATGATGTCATGGTCTTTGATGTGTCACGAAAATAAAGGTGACACATGTCACGTGGAAATGGGTGAATGTCACGACCAAATTTCCTGAGATGAATTCCATGTGTCCTGCCTCATGAGTGTGTCACATGTCTCAAATGTTGGTTTCCACATGCTTCGACACTTCGGGCTTTGGGATTTTTAACTGTTAGTACTTCGAGCCTCCCGGAGGAGAATCCTCGAAGTAACTGATCTGTCTCCATGTGTCTCATCTGATGGATGGTCTAGATTTACTTCGGGACTTCGGGTCTTTGGCTCTTTGGTATTTTCGAATGTTTGTGCTTGGAAAATTCCCGAAGTGAAAATCGCCGAAGTAGATGATCTATTGCCGCATCTCATGAAGGACGAATGAGCTAGATTTGATTCGGGACTTCGGGACTTAAGCTCTTCGGCACTCTGGATTTTTGTCTCTCTATGACTTCGGCGCTTGTCCTGATAGATGAACGGCCCAGATTGTCTTCGGGTCTTCGGGAATTCGGGACTTCTAATGAATCGTGGTGTTAAACTCCACGCAATTATGCACCCTGAACGGACGACAACCGTTGATATGATTTGCTTGATGGATCTCCGCTGTCAAAAATTAACCTGTCTGTTCCCACAGTCTGAGCCTGAAATTTGTTGCTCTGGATTGTTGCATCGTGTGCACGGGCATTTCCTGTGCATAGAAAAGGCTTGGTAGACCTGCGGTGAGCTCAATCAATGGTGCATGTGATGAAAATCATTCTGAAACAAATATGACATGTATTTTATCCTTCCAGAAAAACAAAAATGGAAATGCGCGAAGAATCAAAAACGAATAAGGGCCAAGACACTCAGAAGTGGGAAACTAACTTAACCAACCAGAAAAAGGAAAAAATGATGAAGGCATAGGGAAAAAGAGAGGAGATTTAGGGGATGCAGACCTAGGTTACAAAAGAGACTATGGGCCGAAGCACTTAATTCTGCAACATACACCCAAAACATATCTCCCCATAGATCTATCAAGGATAAGACCCCCTACGAGGCTTGGACCGGCCTCAAACCGGAAGTGACCCACTTTCTCATTTTTGGTTCACATGCATGGGCCTAGATTCCCTCTGAAAAGAGGAATTCACTTTATCCACAGAGCACTGAGTGCATTTTTGTTGGATATCTCGATGGTGTGAAGGGATATAGGCTTATTGATCTTTCATCAGATCGACTCATCATTGAGCGAAGTGTCCAATTCGAGGAAAGTGTCTTGCATGCACCTTAGTAGTCGCATGCAGACACATTCATTCTTCCACCTATTCGAGATGATGAACATGTACATGTTGACTCTTCTTCAAGGGAGACATCTGATTTAGAGGACTCGAATGATTCAGATTCAGAGTCAGTACATTCAGATGCAGAGTTAGAGCATCCAGATGCAGTTGCAGAGCCAAAGTAGAGGCCCAAGTGGGCACAGACTACTCTTCAGGATGCAGGGGATCTCGTTGGTGATCCAGCCGACACTAGGAGGACTCGATTTGATTTCGAGGAGCCTCATGTTGCACTCACTGCCACTGAACCATTTCCCTCCAGGAATCTTTTCTTAGTTCAGTCTTCAGATCCACAGTCTTATGGAGAGGTTGCTCGAAATCCCTTTTCGGAATATTCCATGTAGGAGGAGTATAACTCCCTCCTTGAGAACTATACTTGGGATCTGGTTCCCCTTCCTTCTGGAGGAAACTTGTCAGATGCAGATGGGTCTATAAGATCAAGAGTGCAGCGGATGAACATATTAGCATATACAAAGCCATGCTCGTTTCCAAAGGATTTCAACAGGTTCATGTTATTGACTATGATGATACCTTCGCTACAGTAGCGAAGACAGATTCCATACGATTAGCACTTTCCATTGCGGCAGCCAAAGGATGGGAAGTCCATCAGATGGACGTGAAGAATGCATTTCTTCACGGTGATCTCTCTAAGGAGATCTATATGGAGCATCCCTAGGGATTTATGCAGGACTCATCTTTGGTCTGTCGTCCGAAGAAGTCCCTTTATGGCCTCAAGTAGGCTCTGAGGGCATGGTATGCCAAGATGGACTCTTACCTGTTGTCATAGAACTTTGTATGTTGTAAATCAAACCAGAATGTCTACATGCTCAGGACGGTTGATTCACTTCTACTTTTAGTTATGTATGTTGATGATTTGTTGATCATCGGTTGCTCAACTTCAATGATTTTTGCAGTCAAGAGGATTCTACACAATAGGTTTTTAATGACGGACATGGGTCTGCTACACTTCTTCCTTGGACTTGAGATCAGTCAAGATGCATCAGGCATCAAACTATCTCAGGCCAAGTATGCACGAGATATCCTTGAGAGATTTCACATGACAGACTGCAAGTCTACTCCGACTCCAAGTCTACTCCGACTCCTTTCCTATCAGGATTCAAACTTGAGGATGGTGGGGAGACTCCACTGGTTGATAGCACATTGTACAGACAGTTAGTGGGGAGCTTCTTGTATCTCAGACACTTCATACCAGACCTCTCATATGCAGTTGGTGTAGTTTCTAGGTTCATGCAGGAGTCGCATGAGCTACATTGGAAGGCCGCAAATCGTATCCTTCGATACGTACAGGGCACCATCACCTTTGGGATTCATTATGCAGCAGACCCTACATTAGATCTCATCGGATTTAGCTATTCTGATTGGGCTAGCGATAACACAGATTGCAAGTCCACATCTAGTTACTCACTCAATCTTGGTTACGGACCTATCTGTTGGTCGAACAAGAAGCAAGTTGTCATTGATCTATATTCAGCCGAGGTAGAGTACAGAGGGGTAGTTAACATAACCATTCAGGCTATGTGGCTACAAAATTTTCTCATTGAGTTGGGCATTCAGTTTCATTGGTCGATCGTCATCTCGTGTGACAACCAGAGCACTCCGAAGTTCTGCAGAGATCCAGTTCAGAGGCAGCTGACAAAGCACATCAAGATCCACATGCACTACATTCGAGACTTAGTACACGAGGGGATCATCGACTTACAGTTTTTTCCTTCAGCAGAACAGATGACAGATATCTTCACTAAGACCTTCACTGAGCAGAAGTTACATTCTTTAAGAAGTTGTCTTGGAGTGAAGGACACAACTGCCTAGCAACTGTAGTTCTTCTTTTTACATACATTGTACCTTGAGGGGGGGTTTTTTGCATGAGGTTTTCCCTCTTTCCTCACTTTATTTCAGTGTATCTTTTGTATTTGGGTACCTAACATGGCCTCGTTGGCGAGACCCATTCTTTATTTTCACCATAGTGATGTTCAGGAGGTGTGTTGGATCTACTTCACACACACCTAGGATTTCTTTTTCCTAAGGTTTTTCCTTGTTTATTAATCATAATTATTCATTATCTAGTCTCCTATATTTTAGGGGAGAATATTCCACCTGGAGAATATTCTCTTTCAGTTGACACTTCAGTTTGACTAGTTGAGTTGAGTTTAGATGCTACATTGGTTTTGTCACCATGAAACATTGGGATCATCACCAACTAATGCGCACTTTCCTTGGGATCATCACCATACTGCCGCATTACCTTTTATTTTCTTAGTTAACTCCTCACTACTCTTTGTTCAGTCAGTTAACTGAAGACTAGTTGACTAGTTAACTCAACTAGGTGGCAGTTCACTCTCGTAACTTCCTGAGAGACTAAACTAGGTGGAATTTCACTCCCGTAACTGTTGGTGTGTGTCTAGATTACTCTAGACCACCACTATGGTGCATTGGTTCTCCTCCAGTGTGCACTCATTGAGTTATACAGATTATATCATGTGTAAATTATTCATTATTCAGAACGGTTAATGAGAATTCTTTCATTCTTTCTCTCCTTCTTCTTCTTTCTCCTATTCTCTCTGCAAATGTGTGTATCATTGTTTAGCTAGATCTATTTTGTGTAGGTTCAACACATTTATATATTCTATATTTTAATGGTTCGTTTACTTTCCATATTTTTCTCCACGACCAATATACTTCCATGATTCCATCGTCCAACATGGCTTTGTAAGTTGTAACCTAGGTTTACAATAAACTATCCATTG